>JASDQU010252073.1:0-12996 GCA_032191745.1 Picea mariana
GATTGGGAAATATGGAGAATGTTATGTATGGATCATGATATGGACACACTACCCCTATCAAACTCCCAAGTAGCACAAATCTACTCAAGAGTGACAACACTTATCTAGGATATGATGCTGACCACCAAGGTGAAACAAGGAAAAAGGAACAAATTTAAAGAATATTGTTCCATTAGCTGATTCATCTGATTATCACTACTTTCATGACATGTACATAAGGCATTAACACTTAGTATGAAGTATTGAAAAAGTTACCTCCTATATGTAAAGAATCATAGTCATCAATTGAGAGTGAGTTCAACGAAATTTGGGAAACATCTTCGATCATCTACCTCTAAAGAACTATGGATGTCATATGTGAGACTATTTCCTATGATGTGAATCATAGGAGGAAACATTATCCTCTTTTTTTCAAAAATAAAAGAATCAAGGGATTATATTCTATCTGACTTGGAAGAGGTGAATTATCCCAATGGGAAATGTCATTCTACAATGGTAGTTCTAGGCGTGCTATATGAAGTTTTTGAAGGACCAATGTCCATAGGTTTTCAACCTTTAGCCTCCTTCTCTTCTTATTTTATTCCTCCCTCGTGTTCCTCTCTTATTCTTCTCTCTTTTCTTTCTTCTTCTCGTTGAATCCTTAGTGCTTCAACTTCCTTTTCAAGACTCTATTTTTATGTTGCTTCTCTTGTTTCCGCCTCACTATCTTACCTTTCCTACTTCTCTCTTTCAACTCTTTGTTTTTCATCTTTCTCCTTATCTTCTTTTTCTTTCATTTTATCTTTTTTGGCTTTGGATTTTTTTCTCATTATGAAGGTGATGTCATCTAAATATGTTTCCCTTATATATATTTATTCTTCTTGACATCCCTCATTCTAGTAAGGCCACCTATAATTGTAGGCACAACAATGTTGGATGAACACATCTAGGGGATGATGTGTCCTAAATCATTCCTCCCCAAAATGGAAAGTTATCAGGGTCTCAACTACAATCACTACTTCTTTAAAATCTTTAAACATGTAGGATGACACAGATCCCCTACCTCGGCGGGGTCTGCTGACCTCCCGGCCTATGGATATTCAACTCCTCCAAGAAGAAATGGCTCCTCGGGTCTCGTTGGAACCTTCAACAAATAAAATCATAGGTCCTTTTATAAGAAATAGGTGCTATCTCCCCTCGTGCGACCATCAATGGTGACCACAACCTAACCAAAAGGTGCTTCGCACTTTGCGACCTCGGGTATTCTACTGCGAGTTACCCTGGCTCTTCTAATCCATGAACTTCGAAATTTGCTATGTCAGATTGACGATCCACGACTCCCCATGATCCAATGTTCTAGATCCTTTCTCACGAATCGAAACTTCACATTTTGGGATTTTCGAGAACAACTTCCTCCACTCTCCCAACTCTCGATTCTCGAAATCGCTTTCCCACGAAAGAAATAAACGGTTCGATATTCCTTTAGATCGACGACCCACTATCTCTCCTGATATTTTGAGTTTTGAATGACTCGAGACCCTTATCCTCCTCGCATATTTACTGAATCCAATGACACATGGCTAACAACACTTCCTCCTCTAGGAATCTCTATCGTCTGTCGAGGTTATAGATGGTTCCTCACCAAATGACTCAGAGTCTTCCCTTATGAGCTTGATTTCCACAAGGTGACTTCGACCCTCATCCTTCCTTCAAACTCTTCCAAGACTCTATCATTCCTGAGATTGAATTTTCGTTGCAACTCCTGGATTCTAAGGAATCCTGCACGCACTCCTTCCGGCCTTCACGATAACCTTTGGTTATCTAACAAATCCAACTCTGCACACTCCTCGCAACAAAATTTCTTCAACCACTCCCTTGGGTTGGACGAGTCTGAGACTCTTCTCAGCCTTGCATACCTTGCACGACTCTGTGTTATACTTGCACTCCTACTAGTATAAGTTAACACTATCTCTCCTAATCTTTTTTGAGGTAAAACTCAGAAACCTGTCAACGCACTCCTTGCAGACTTTCACTGCACTCCTTGCAGGAATTCTCAGGAAGAGAAACAATTGAAAATTACACTCTTCTCATGGACTTCATACATTCAACATGAAATCACATACACACACAACACTGAAAGAAATGCATAACAGAGAATATAAGCAAACTGTAAACATACCATTCAATAGATACACACAACAACCATAGTACACCATGAAATTGGATCAAATAATTCTTATATTAATTCAAGTGCTTCTGTACATGGTCTCAATAACAACAACTATCTGCTCATACAACTTCTACAGTCTCTGTTCTTCTCTGCTCTCCTTGAGCTCTCTTGCTCTACAACCTAATTTCAATGAGAATGATGATACAATACATAAGAGGGAGTCTTCTTGAGTTTTCCCTCCTACTACTCTAATCTATCTTATGGAATTAAAGACTACCATCTACTTTACATTTATTAAAATAAATTTCCACAACCGACATATGAGAGAAAATTCTCAAGATCTGTATTACAATCCCCAAAACATTAAAAGAAAATACATCCTTCCATTTGTTACATAAATGATTCTTCCTTTTGAAATTCAAAAATGTCTTCAAAATGCACGTTGGCATATCAAGTTGTCCTCCACTTGTGCTTTGCTGGCGATGCTCCTACATCATACTCCTCTGGATGAAAAATCCATGGACTCATGTCCATGAGCTCCTCCATCGTCTATCCATGTTTCTAGATATCTCCTTCACTTTCCCAACTGGAATTCTCGATCAGGTGTCCTTTCCAGTTTACCAAATATTCAAGATATGTCTTCCTCTAGGTTTTCTTGCCAACTCTCTAATCAATGATCTTTTCCATCTAGGGCCTTTATGCTACAGGCATATGTTTTATCCACTGAATTTCCTTTTTATTTTCTACTCCTCCTGCTTCATCTTCTCTGTAAGGATACATATCAGCTACATTGAATATGGGTGATATGTCCACATCATCTGGCAATTCTATCTCATAATAATTTTCCTCAAACTTCCTTAAAATTTTACACGACCCTATCTTCTTCATATTCATCTTGTTATATGTTCCCCTTGGGAACCTTTCTTTTCTGAGGTGTGCAAAAACTAAATCTAACACTTCGAATTGAATCTCTCTTTTATGCTGATCTTCTCTGTGCTTGTATTCCTGGCTAGAACTCTGCAATCACTCTCTAATTTTGCTGCGGAGCTCCTGCATCTCTGTTGCAAAATATTTTGCTCCAACACTCCTGAACTCACTCTGGTCTAGGTTTCTGAACTTAGATACTCCCCTTGGCTACATTTCGTACATTATCTGAAATGGGCTCTGTCCTGTGCTCCTATTAGGTGAGTCATTATACACAAATTCCGCTTGCGATAGAATCTGATCCCACTTACTATGGTGTTCAGTTACTAAACTCCTCAATAAGTCCCTCAAACTTTGATTTACTACCTCAGTCTGTCCATCCGTCTAAGGGTGATATGCTGAGCTAAAGGATAAATTCATCCCCAACTTCTTCCATAGGGTTCTCCAGAAATGACCAACAAATTTTGTATCTCTGTCCGAAACAATACTTTTAGGTAACCCATGAAGTCGAACAATTTCTTTGAAAAACATATTTGCAATGTGTGTTGCATCACTGGTTTTCTGACATGGAGTGAAATGTGCCATTTTGGAAAATCTATCGACTACCACGAATATGGAATCACAACCTCTCTGTGTTCTTAGCAATCCCAACACAAAATCCATGCTTACCGCATCCCACAACCTCTCTGGTATTGGCAATGGTTGATATAATCTTGTATTATGTCTCTTCCCCTTTGCGTGCTGGTGGATTCTACATTTGTTGACAAATTTTCTGACATTTTTTCTCATTCCTGGTCAACAATACAATCTGTTTAGTTGTGCAAATGTTTTATCATGGCCAAAATGTCTAGCCAATCCCCCATTATGTTTTTCCTTCAAAAGGTTTTCTCTCATAGAACTCTTCGGGATACACAATTGATTTCCTTTAAATAACATCCCATCTTGAATTAAATATCCATTCCATTGGCTCATGTCTCTTAGAACAATATTCTCACATGCTTCATAAGCATCTTTAAAATCCAAATCATCCCTGTACATTTCCTTAAGGCTATCAAAACCTAAGGTCTTCACTCGAAACTTCTGCAGAATCAAACATTTCCTACTCAATGCATCAACAACCTTGTTAGCATTTCCAGAAATGTGCTTTGTAAAAAAAGTAAATTTCTACATGAACTCAACCCATTTTGCATGTTTCTGGTTCAGTTTCTTCTGTCTGGTTATAAACTATAAGGCCTAATTTTCACTATACAAAACGAACTCTTTTGGAACCAGGTAGTGCCTCCATTTATTCAAGGCTTGAATTACCGCATAAAACTCTTTATCATACGTGGAGTAATTTTTCTTGGTCTCATTCAGTTTCTCACTGAAGTATGCCACTAGTCTATTGTCTTGACTTAAGACTACTCCAATCACAAATCCACTTGCGTCACATCTCACTTGAAATGTCTTACCAAAATCTGGCAGAACTAGAACTAGTTGTTCAGTTATCTTCTCCATCTATAACTTGAAACTTTTCTCTGCTTCCTCTGTCCAATGAAAATATTTATGTCTCTTATTGACTATGTCCATCATTGGTGCACAAATGCCACTAAAGTTTTTGATGAATTTCCTGTAAAAACTGGCTAGTCCATGGAAGCTTCTGACTTCAAAGATATTCCTTGGTTATGGCCATTCTTTGATTGTGTTTACCTTTTCCAGATCCATATTAAACTCATTTGAAGAGATCACAAAACCTAAATAAATAATCTCTCTCTTCATTAAAGACGACTTCTTCAGATTTATCAACAACTTCTCTTGCTGCAACCTCCTCATTGTTGAAGTTAAATGCCTCAAATGTTCTTCCTTGGTCTTACTGAAGAACAGTATATCATCAAGATATACAATTACAAGCTTCCTAATTAAATATTTCAAGACTTTGTTCATGAATCTCATAAAATTACTTGGCACATTCGTCAATCCAAATGGCATGAAAATCCATTCATACAGTCCTTCATTTGTCTTGAATGTTGTCTTCCATTCATGACCTTCCCTCATTCTAATCTGGTGATATCCACTCTTTAAATCAATTTTTGCAAAAAAATTTGCTCCACTCAAGCAATCCATCAAGTCATCCATCCTGGGTAAAGGGAATCTATACATTATGGTGATTTATTTTATATCCCTCGAGTCTATACACATTCTCCATCCACCATCCTTCTTCAGACTTAACACTGTTGGTACAACACATGGACTCAAGCTTTCTCTAATCAACCCTTTGTCCATCAAATCCTGGACTTTCTTCTTGACTTATTCATTTTCCTGTGGTGTCAATCTGTATGCTGCTTTGTTTGGTAAACTCACTCCTGGTATAAGGTCAATGTGATGACTTATACTCCTGATGGGCGAAAATGAACAAGGCAAATCATCCACCACTATATCAACGAAATTCTCCATCAGTTCTTGAATCTCCTCAGGTAGATCATCTATCGAGGTACTGGTCAAGATGAATCTAGGTTTCCTCACCACAATAAACTGCATTTCTTGATCTTTCTTGACTTCATCAAGAAGTTCCTTCCCACTCATGAGAAGTATAGTATTTCTTGTTTCTGCCTTCATCTTCTTGTCTTCAATTGGAAACAACACATGCGTCCTACAATTCTTCTCCAAGGTGTAATTGTTCTTTCTTCCTTCATGAATAACATTTCTGTCATATTGCCAAGGCCTCCCCAACAAAATATGACAGACATCCATGGGAATAACATCACATAAAATCTCAACTCTATATGCCCCTATCTTGAATTCAACTAAACACTTTTTAGTGACTGTTACCTGATGTCCTTTCTGTAACCATGAGACTCTATATGGGCTTAGATGTGCAACTGTCTCCAATTCCATCTTTTCCACCATTTCTGTGGATACTAAATTATTTTTTCTTCCACTGTCAACTATCACCTTGCATACCCTATATTTGGTCTTGCAAGTAGTCCTAAACAAACTATTCCTCTGGACTAGATTTTCCACTTCCTTCTCTGGCTTCAAGAGAATTTTCCTCATCATTAAGGATCTTCCACCTTCTCCATCTTCTGCCTCAACATTTCTCCTTTGCGCTTCTGAAATGTGAGCTTCACCTCCTCCATATCTTTTTCTATCGGGACATTCCCAAGACTTGTTTTCTATTTTTCCATAGACAAAACACTTTACTTCACCTCCTCTGCCTCTTCGTATTCCTCTTGCTCGAGGAAAGGTGTTCCTATCGGCATATTGTCTTCCTTGTGAACTTCCTCCCCTTTCTGGGTGGTTATGAGGCTTCTTTTCTTCATCCTTGGGCTTCTGTACTCTATCCTGGGAAATTAATTTTCCTCTTCTCTGACTTCTACCTCTTCCCCTTTGGATTTTATTTCGGGCCAATTTCTCTTCAGCCTTCAGAGGAATCTGATAAGCATCTTCCACATTTCCGACTATCACCATGCTCATCTCGTCTTGAATCTCATATCTCTGGCCATTCATATATCTGGCGACCATTTCATCATCACTCTCACGATGACCAACTCTGATGTTAAGATTGTAGGATTCCTCTCTATACTCCTTCATTGTCATCCCTTTATGTCTCAAATTATTCATTCTTTGAAACAGATTGATTTGATAATCTATGGGTATGAATTTGGCTTTCATCTTCGCTATCATTCTGTCCCAGCTTTTAATTCTTTGTTTTCCTTTGCATTGCCTGTCAGCCTGTAGTTCATCCCACCACAGTGTTGCATGTCCTTTCATTCTAGTGACATCGTGCTTAACTTTATTATCTTCTTCAACATCTTCATAGTCAAATTATTTAGCTAGAGCTCTAAACCAATCTAGTGGCTCCTCAACATCCAAGTTGCCTTCATACATCGGGTTGTCCAAATTTTCTCTGGCACCCATTCTTGGATCAACTTTTAGCAAATGTTCCTCTACAGTATCTTCAGCTATTACTTCTTCAACTCCTTCTTCGTTCTCGATTTCATCCTCACTGATATCTCCAGTATCAGGTGTTTGTCTCTGTGTTGTCTCCATAGCATCTAATCGATCATGAAGTTCCCTCATTTCCCTTTCCATGGATGGATCGGGTAAAGCTCTTTTTGTACTTCTCCTTGGTGGCATTGTTTCAAATTCCACCACATAGAATTCAACTCAACACTGTCCTCTACCTTCTCTTGCTTACAGAAAACAATAGTTGTAAGCTATGATACTACATGACGTAGAGCCCCTACCTCGACAGGGTCTGCTGACCTCCCGGCCTATGGATATTGAATTCCTCTGAGCCAAAATGGCTCCTCGGGTCTCGCTAGAACCTTCAACAAATAAAACCACGGGTCCTTTTATGAACTCCACCCATGCGAACAAGCACTAGGCGCAAGCTCCCCTCACACGACCAATGACGGTGACCACGGCCTAACCAAAAGGAGATTTGCACTTCGTGACCTCAGGTATTCTACTACGAGTTACCCCGACTCTTATAATCCCAAAATTCTAAACTTCGCTATGTCAGATTGACAGTCCATGACTCCCTGTGATCCAATGCTCCAGATCCTTTCTAGCGAATCAGAACTTCGCATTTTGGGATTTCTGAGAAAAACTTCCTCTGCTCTTCCAACTCCCGATTTTGAAAATCTCTTTCCCATGAAATAAATCAATGGTTTGATCTTCCCTTAGATCGACAACCCACTATCTCTCCTAATATTTTGAGTATTGAATGACTCTCGGCCCTTATCCTCCTCACAGATTTACTGAATCCAACGACACACGACTAGCAACACTTCCTCCTCTAGGAATCTCTATCGTCCATCGAGGTTCTCGATGGTTCCTCACTAAATGACTCAACGTCTTCCCTTCTGAGCTTGATTTCCATGAGGTGACTTCAACCCTCGTTCGTCCTTCGAACTCTTCCAAGCCTCTATCCTTCCCGATCTTGAATTCTCTCTGCAACTCCTAGATTCTAAGGAATCTTGCATGCACTCCTTGCGGCCTTCATGATAACCTCTCATTATCTAAAAAATCCAACTATGCGCACTCCTCATGACAGAATTTATTCAACCACTCCATTGGGTTGGACAAGTCTGAGACTCTCCTCAGGCTATGCACACCTTGCACGACTCTATGATATACTTGCACTCCTAATGGTATAAGTTAACGCTATCTCTCCTAAGCTTTTCTGAGGTAAAACTCAGAAACTTGTCAATGCACTCCTTGCGGAATTTCACTACACTCCTTGCAGGAATTATCAGGAAGAGAAACAATTGAAACTTACACTCTTCTCACGGACTTCATACATTCAACATGAAATCACATACACACACAACATTGAAACAAATGCATAAAAAATAATATAAGCAAACTGTAAACATATCATTCAATAGATACACACAACAACCATAGTACACCATGAAATTGGATCAAAGCATTCTTATATTAATTCAAGTGCTTATGTACATGGTCTCAATAACAAAAACTATCTACTCATACAACTTATACATTCTTTGTTCTTCCCTGCTCTCCTTGCGCTCTCTTTCTCTACAACCTAATTTCAATGAGAATGATAATACAATACATATGAGGGAGTCTTATTGAGTTTTCCCTCCTACTACTCTAAGCTATCTTATCTAATTAAAGACTACCATCTACTTTACAGTTATTACAATAAATGTCCACAACCAACAGATGAGAGTAAACACTCAAGATCTGTATTACAATCCCCAAAACATTAAAAGAAAATACATCCTTCCATCTATTACATAAATGATTCTTCCTTTTGAAATTCAAAAATGTCTTCAAAATGTGCACTGACATATCCAGTTATCCTCCACTCACGCTTTTCTGGTGATGCTCCTGCATCATAGGCTCCGACATGGAAAGGAAATGAAGGCCATCATTATTTATTTTCTCGAGCAAGAGATGATCCAACACCATGTACAAACGTTTGGTAGGCCACTTCTTGTAGTGATAACTTGTCATGAATGAACTTTGGGAGTAGATGAGGAGCTTTGATAGATTTGAAAATTATAATGTATGTCCCCTTATTTGTGACATACCAATCACCAAGATCACCAATGGCTTGCATGACCTTCTTGGACATGCACTTTGCAGGCTCACAAAAGATCAATTTGTCTATATGAGAAACAAGTTTCTCACAAATTTGTGTGTAGTGAATCCTATATTGATTCTCCCATAGGTTATAGAAATATATGTGAATAGGATATTTTCTTGGATACCACTACCGATCCATTCTACAGAAATGGTTAACCATACTAGTGATATCTGAAAGATAGGAAGACATAAATAATGTACTAGATGCATGCCAAGGGTAGTGTACTTGGCCTTGGAGATATCCTATCCCATGGAAGTTGAAAAAATGGCACCCTAGTTGGAAATGATGTATGTTTATGTTATTACATACATAATAGATATCCAAGACTCCCTGAACCGAGTGGCATCCTTCTCACCCTATAATATATTGATGAAGGCCACTATAATTTTGAAAGGAGTCCTCAAGAGGCTAGTGGGATACATTCCTATTCTCCTCACCTTGAAGGCTTTGGGATTCACCCACCAAATTTTTATGAGGTCCTTGTAGTTCAAATGGAGTTGCAACATCTAGTCATCATCAAGGTATACTTCAACCAGAGGGAATGTGTAACATACTTCTAGGGTTGATGGCTAAAATAAAGAAATATATTTTTTATTAGTGTCTTTAATCAATTGATTATTGATATATCCTTCAATAATGAGCTAGGAGTTAGACTCTCCATAGGGAAATACAATAGGTGTAGAAACCACTCTATGTAGTTGTGATTGTTTGATAGATTGATTCACACCAACATCTAGGTTGGTGTCACCATGGAGGAGTGGAAACTCTTGAAAGGTTTATTCTCTGAACATTTGGAACAAATATCCCCATTTGTATATTATTCCCACATCCATACATAATTTGGTGTCTCCATAGCCAAGCATAGAATGCTAATTCCTACTTCAAGCTATATTGCTTCCTCTTGTTGTTCTCTTGATCAGGGCTAAGATCAATTCTCTCTCTTTCTATTTTTCCTGGAACTTTTAGATGCCATGCTTGATTCTTATAACTCATACATTTCATAAATAGAATGCCATGCTTGATTCTTATAACTCATACATTTCATAAATAGAAAAAATAGTGAAGGTATAAATAGAATAGAAATAAAATTCCTATTTAGGGAGAGATCCTTCCAAAATATAAAAACATGGGATATGAGCAAGTTTTGTATCTTCAATGTTAGGCACTTCAAGAGAAATTTCATTATTGTGTTTATTCATTTTGATTGTGTCCTTCATAGATATGGTGAGTCAAGAACTTGAAACATTGGTCTGAGGGCGATGTAGTGAGGAGAGAGATCAAATGGATAAGATGGAAGTCGTGACTATTCCTCACTTGGTTGAATTTCGTATTTTTCCTAGATTTTTGTGCTCAAATGTTTTTTGGGTTTTGAATTGAGGAGCCACTTCTAGTTTTATTCATATGGAAGATGAAAATTTCCCTTTTTGTGAGATACGGGTTGTGAGTTGGGTTGGATAATGAACATGGAAAGAGTATAGTTCTATTTTGTGAATCCATAGCATCAATTCCTAGGGGGGCTTGCACGATATTACTATAGCAACATAATTTTTGTATGTATGAGATCAAGACTTTGGGTTCAAGTGAGCTTTAAAGTGTATTCATGTTGAGTTCCTTTTTCTTTCTTTTACTAGTATTCAAATCTATAATCCTTCGTTTAATGGGGAACTCTAGGGAAATGATTTTGTTGTTATTATATGAGCATATAAGCCTGATTCAACCAACAAAATGAATTTTTTTTTCCATTTCCCAATTTTTTAGATTAGTTTATTATGTTAAGTGGATATGTGGCAAGGGAAATAGTAAAATATTCTCTAATGGCCAATTAATGAATTGAAAAAAAGGGAATCAAATTATATCTCGGAGTACGGTGTTTACCTTAACAATGACAATTGGTTGTTTATAGATGGATGGTATGATCTCCTTAGATATTGATGAAGTGGAGGAATATTTGAATATTATCAATAGCTTAGAGAGTAGCAATTTGTTCAAGGACCTCTTTCGTAGACAATAGAATGAAAATAAAATAGGCCAACATGCTTCTTTTTTTTAATAAAAGGAGTTTGACCCTTTTGACACCTATTGACCCTTTTTGAAAGGGTCATAATTGATTCATATTGCATCCTTGTGAAGTTTATTTCCATGCAATAAAGTGTTATCAACACATTTATAAAATATTGACAAATCTATAATTTGTCACAACTTAAGAAATTTATGTTTGATATAACAAAGCCCGACTATTGCATCATTAGAATTTTCATTGAAATTGTGGTATATTGCACTTTAAGAAATTTTCATCTGATGTGATAAAGTGAAAATGTCGCATAATTTTGAATTTTGGAGCTTTGTTATCCATAGTAGAAATATTTTAGTTTGGCGATGTGTCGCATGAGAAAGAACTTTGAGAAGCACAGTGTCACACGGATGTAAAAAGTTTGAAGCTATGACATGTCGTGAGGAAAATTATTCATTTTGAAATGTATCACAATTTAGCAACTTTTTCAAAATTGTGATATATCACATTGACAAAAAATTCTGAAAGTTGTTATATGTTGTGGAAAATGAAAAAATTCTAAGTTGTGAAATGCAAAAGTTTCACCAAATTTCACTAAGTTTTTTCTATATCACAAGATACCAAATTTTACTACAATTTATTATGTCGCACCAAAATAGATTTTGATCGCCCCATGTTGCACATAAAGAATATTTTTGAAAGTGTGATATATTGTAATTTTAACAAAGTTTTCAAATGATTATAGATGAATGATGTTAGATCAAAAGGTCAAAAGCAATTTCAAGACTTGATAGAATCTTTGAAGAGCGTCAAGGATTTATTTCAAAATGACAATTATTCGAAGTCATGGTGATTAGTTTAAAAGACTAGTCTTTTGAGATTCAAAAGATAAAAATGGGATGGGCCCTAGCCTCTTTTTTCCTTTATCATGTGACAAGAACAAAAAGGTACGGGGAAGTTGTTTCTAACTCAATAGGTTGATTTGAAGAAAATATATGAATTCTTTTGTTTCTAAGTTTTCCTCTAACTCATAATTTACTTGAAATTGAATTTGTTTTCTATCCAAGGGAATTTATGCAGAGATGATGGATTCTCCTAGTGAATTTCCATTTGTTGAGACCTCAACTCACCCTAAAATTTTATACAAAATTTCGAGTACCACGTTTTTAAGGTTTTCTTGAAGTTTTGTTTTCTTCTTGTTATAAAATCCATTTTTTCTTCTAAATTGGTCAACCTCTTTGAAAAATAAGTTTTCATTTTGCTTAATTTCCTTTCCATGAAAAAACCCAATTTTTTTCTAAATTCAAAGTTCAAAGAAAATCCTTTTTGAGTTTCTAATTGGAGAAAATTTTCATTTTCATCCGAGTAGTAAGTCCACTTTACACTTTGATGAAAGTTAAATTCCACTCCGACGTGTTTTATGCATCAGAGATAAATTCAATCTTTCATTTGCGAAAATTTTAAAAATAGTATGATCACAACAAGAATAAAAGTAAAAAACAACTCCAACATAGTTTGTTTTGAAAGTTAAAATTTGTCTCTAATCATCGGAGCACAACTTAAACTTTACCACACTTAAAGTTTTAAAGTTGACTTATCAAAAGTTTAAAGTTTCCTCGATAGTGCGTTCATCAAAATGAAAATAAACTTTCCCTGAGGCAAAGTTAAATATTGATCTGGTGAAAAGTAAGAAATCACTTCGATTAAAAATGTAAAGTTACTCTGATGCAAAGTGTTAAATCACCCCAATAGACTTCACTACAGTTTTGAACTTTTCACATTGAAACAAAAATTAACTTTGGCTTCTAATGT
>JASDQU010252074.1:0-11151 GCA_032191745.1 Picea mariana
TCCAGTGCAGAACAAGGGATTTCCTATGACACCAGAGGCATGGGAAAGGGTATTGATCATGATTGAACAAGTACAACAAGTAATTGATCACCTGTAGAATGACCCAGACCTCATAAGAATGACAAGGGTCCCTGACGACAAACCAGATGAAACTCGGGCAAATCCAAGTGAACCTAAGCTAATACAAATTGACGAAATCGTCGGGTTAGATGACCCTGAAGTTACAACTCCATAGGTCAGATCACCAGGGGACGTTTCAGCTCAGCCAGAGATAACAATAACATCAGGTAGAAAAAGTGCCCCAAACCCCCTCCACAACTTGATAACAATCTATGATGATGAGGAAAGTTCGGAGGTGTCCTTGGTGACTTCAGTGCAAATCACAGAGGAAAAGGATCCTGGGAAGGCATCTTCTCCAGCTCTCGATGCTCAAATTCAAGTCCTTCCACCGAATGACCAAGAGGTAGAAAGTGTCTTACAAACTGAGCTACTCGATTTACCAGAGACCCAAATGGATAGTCTGACGGACGAGCCAGGGTTGGGAGAACAAAAGGAAGAAGTTCCACATCAGGAAATCGGCATCTCAACAGTCGATTATCAAGTAAGTACCAAGCCTACCCCTGATGCTTCAATTTCAATCGATACTCAACCTCCTGATGAGAAACAACTGGAGGTCGAACCTTCAAAACACATGGAAGATGATCAATAACCCAATATTGAACAGATATACACCATCGGAAGCCTGGGAAATATGCTTACCTGGGGAGATCATCAAATCCCCAAACCCATGGATGAAGTTGTTGATATATAGGACATCTCATATGATCGTAAAAGGAAATCTATCATAAAGAAAACCACCAAGACGAGGAGGATTACTATGGATCGCTCCATCCTCATCACCATAGAGGAAAAATTGATTAAAATAGAGCATGCCAAGACATCTGAACTTATCGGTGCAGGGATGGCAATCAAATATGCCATCCTAGACAGAGCAAAAAGGGATGAAGAGGAGTTTTCGTTTGCGTTGAAGGAGTTGGAACATATCGCCATTTGGTGAAATATTACCAAGACACCACATAGGGCACGGTGTTCTTGAGAAGCGAATTCCAGCAGGCCTATAGTAAATTTACGAATGAGCGGCACCTATTCACTACAAGGATAGACGAGCTTCAAGAAGACACCCTCATAGAGTTGGCGACGTGTAAGGATATGGAAAGGTGGTATGAGAGAGAACACCAAGCTATAGAAAGGATTGACGACACCAGCACGGTTCAACAAGGTCCAGATACCAAAGAGCATGACATCCGGGTACTAAGGGAAAGCAGCATCAACCGCATAAAGAAGTCGGTCAAATATTGGGTAAAAGTGGCTCAAGAACCTCATTGGGAAATCCAAGAGAAATGGCATGAGTGAGAAAAGAGTTGGATCAAGATAAATTGGGTGATGGAAGACATCGACCTCTCTGAATTCATCACACACGATGACTTTGTCAATTTGCGTGACATAGTCAAATTACATGTCTAACAAGACTCATCATGGGCTACGGAGATATAAAAGGTGGAAAGCATGGCGCCAGGTCAAGTGCAGCAGTTCATGGAACACCCAATCAAGGCTTGAACCGTGTTGTAGTAGTTAAGTGCTATAATAGTCAAGTATCGGGCACAGGCAATAGAGATAAGAGAGATCCTTTCGACCCCAATGGAACAACATAGATTCCTGTATGCCAACACATGCGAGGATCTCTTCGTCAAATGGTCGGAGTATGAGAAGAGTCATCCACTCAAGTGAGATCATTTTATGACTCATAGAAGACTGAGAGATAAAAGTGCCATGTGTCGAGTTTTGTTTTACTTAGATGCACTTTTGATAGTTATTTTAAGTTAATAATATTTTATAAATAAGTGTATTGACCTGTTAGCAAAGGTCTATGGTTGTTGCAAAGAACCTCATTTTTGGATTTGTAAAGAACTATTTCGGAGCTGCCTTAATTGAGAAGTCTTGTTTAGGACCAGAGACAAGTTTGTGTTTTTTTTTATCAAAAGCGTGTGTGATTGGATCTGAAGAAGAATTATTTCTAATTTTATCTCATGAATGGATGTTGTAACGAATAAGATCTTTTGAATTTGTTGATAAGTAATCTGATTCAATATTTATTATAGTTCTTGTCTTTAATGATGAAAAGTAAATCGTTGTGTTAATATGTGATTGATGATTAAAGTTAAGGAAACTATTTTTCTTGCCATCGTTTATTGCATGTATTTTTTCTTTTGATAATTATATCTCACTCAATAATTGGAACATCAACAGGTTAATGTATTAATACTAGGCTTGTGGTAGGTGTAAGAATCATTGTATGCATGTTAGAGTAAAAGTGTTATCCCGAGATAAGCCTTCTTCAGTAGTTGAGTCTTTTCCCCTTCATTAACTAGTTGGTTTATACTAGCATTTATATTGTATTGGTCCCACCTGTAAGAGAAAATACAAAAAAAGAGAAAGTCCAAATTGAAGGAGGATATTTCACAAGAAGACGTCTTGTCAATCACTACGTAAAGCCCATCAATTAATTGGCCGGATCTCAAGGTATAGAGACCCATTCCACCATTAAATGATGCAGAGTCTAATTGTGCCTCGGTGGCAGGTTTGGTTCCTACTATTGAGTTAAAAGGATTTAGGACCCCTCAACAGAATTGGTGCTAGAAGGAGGGAATGAAGAATGAATGGCTGACAAAAAATTTTACAAAATCGTTCACACAACCTGTAGATTCAAAATAGCCCACATGCATGGCTAGTCATTCCCAAGACAACCCACACACACTGAGTACTGCTGAAATGAATAACTCACCCCAGTAAGAGGAAGAACATATATTCCCTAATATACCTTACGCTCTTCCTCATGAGGAATTGAAAAAATTCAGAAGAATCACAAGAGCTTACGCCCAACAGAGCGATGTGTTTCCCTTAGCTCTGTTACTTCCTCGAAGAAAACAAATAAACAGACTAGTGGTCGAGTCCCCCGACCAGGTTTTTCTGTACACAGTAGAAGACCTGATATATTTCTCCCTCGCCGAATTTGAACATCCTCTTAATCTAATCCCCGAAACACCAGCCGACAACTGCTCTAAGCCTGACGATTTTTCTGACAAGGAAGGGTTTAACTCATAACACTCAGTTTCGGGATCGAACGACATGGAAGATAACAATGATCATATTGAAGAAAGGGGAAACCCACCTCAAAATAATCAACCTTGGTTGACCAGAGATGCTTTGGCCATCCTTGGGTGAGTACATAACCTTCCCTGACATCCAGAAAAGTTACTCCCTAAATTTGACCCTGAAAACCCAGAATTTTCCCCTACACTTTCGAGAATTCGGCCTCCATGTGGTATTTTAACTTACCTGTAGGATCCATGACTAGTTGGACAAAGTTTCATAAGGATTTCCTAGATAAATTTACAGAAGAAACCACTACATGAGCTTTGATGGTTGAATTTTTCGTTGCCACCATGAGTTCAAAGGAGAAGGTTAAAGACTTCAATCAAAGATTCACCATTATCTTAAACAAATTCCAACCCAGAGATAAACCCACTCAGCATTTGCAAATCAAAGTATATTCTAACACTCTCCCAGCTTATATTTCCATGTTTGTGAAGAGGGCTGCCAAAGCAACCTTAGCTGAAAATTTTGAAGAAGCCAAAGCGATAGAATTTAAAATGAAGGGATGTAAGGAACGCCAGGTCTCATTAGTTAAGAAAGAAGTTCAACCTCCTCTGAGGAGAGGAATATTGATGACTATACACCAAGGGAAACAAGAAGAACAAGGTCCGTAAAATGGAAGTGGAGACATAGAAGACCTAAAACACATGGTCAAGAAGTTTTCAAATGAAATCATAGACATGAAAAGAAGTGCAGGGGAAGGAAACCAATGCCAGAGGCCCTATAAACCTTTTTTTTAAAGAAATCCACCGTTCAAAGCGATTGAACCTCCCCTAGCCAACTTGAGCATCAATCTGGGAAATGTAGCATCGGACTCTTTCTGTACTTATCACCAAGAGAAACAATCTAAAATAGACTACCCACAATGGGTGCATGCCATGAATTTGATGGCCAACCAGTTTCTAGATGAAGTTTCCCTAACCGAACAATCAAGCAAATCAGTTATGAATACTATTGATCAGGAAGAAGTTTATCTACTAGAAGAAACAACCATGTTCATATGGGACCATGACCTACCAATGCCTTTCGATGACCTATTTAAGGTCCAAGAACCACCTGCGGAGGTCTTGGATGTGCAAACATGAAGTAGGGGTCAACATGTCTCAAACGATCTTACTACTGCCAAAACTTCAGGAGGAAAACCAGCTCCTGATCACCTAAAAGCATATTTTTTCCCCCAAAGAAATCCTATAAACATCCATACATGAGAATCACCCAAGCTAGACTACAACATAGTAGAATACTTGGAAAGGTTGAAAGCAAATATATCGGTCATGGACATATGTAGAATCCAGCAGCAAAAAAACTTTTTGTTACAAGCATTGAAATCAATAGAAAATCCTACAACAAGCACTGACCAAGGAGGAAATCTAACTCCCATGGATCTAAGAAATAAACCAACTGTGAATGCCTGCTCTGAAGATAAGAAGGGAAAACCTTTTGTCCCACCGTTCCTTTTGACATTTGAATTTTTCAATGGAAATCTCCATAATTGTTTGGTTGACTCGGCATCATCCTCTAATTTCATGTCATTGTCTATTTGCAAAAAATTAAACGCAGTCCCTCTCAAAAGTGATAAACATGTTATACAACTAGACAGAACCCATGTGAAGGTTATGGGAGAGCTCAAAGATGTAATTATTAGAATAGTGACACACCCTAAATTTATGCAAGTAATTGACATCATTGTAGTAGATATCCTAGAAGCTTATGGATTTTTATTGAGTCGAGATTGGTCCGAGAATTTAAATGGATACTTTAGTACAGATTGGGCTCACCTTTGGTTGTCATTAAAGGGACATCTGAATATGATCAGGATCGATAGGGAAAGATATCTAAAACATATCGTCACCGACTTAGAAACCCTTAATGAACCCTCATCGACATATTTCCCCGTGCTAGGAAATTATTCCCGTGACTCTGATTTCGGGAATTTCTCCCTCCTCTCATCTAATGCCCCTCTTAATCAAAACTCTGAAATGAGTTTTCAAGAAGACTTGCGAGCAACGACAGAGGAAACCCTCTTCTGTCAAGGATCTGCGAAACAAACAGGAGGAGAGGAGGAAAGTGACAAGAAAGAGGAAGTTGATAGGTTTTTCCCACAAGTTTTGACCTTATACTTTGATGGATCTAAATCGCAAGAAGGGTCAGGGGCAGGGTGCATAATCATTGATCGAAAAGGTAAACGCCATTTCCTGTCCTATAGACTAGAATTCAAATGCACAAACAACACCGCCAAGTATGAAGCTCTATTACAAGGGCTAAATAAATCCATAGACTTAAACGTTAAAGAATTGAAGGTTTTTGGAGATTCTGAAATCATCGTTAGACAAGTAAGGAACACTATACATTGAAACTCTCCACACATGAGGAATTACCGATAGGAAGTGCACAGGATAATAGAGAATTTTGAAGCCTTCGACATTACAACGATCCCCAAAACAAAGAACTTTATTTTTGATTCTCTAGCCACCGTTGCCTCAAGGTTATCACCTCTAGAAGATTATGAAGACTCCTGGTTCATTATGGAGCTACTCTACAAACTGTCGATGCCCAACAATATTTCTGATTGGAAGGTCTTTGAAGGAGATGAACAGATCATAAACGTTTTGACCAATCAGGATAATTTTAAATACTTGGCTATTGACGATGAAGTATTCCAGGAACAATCAGCAGAAACTGATCCTTAGACAGATCAATTGACTGAAAAACCAAGGTCTCACAAGATACCGAAGGGAATAGCCAATTTAGAAAACCTTTTTGACCTAAGGGAAAGATTTGAAGGGTCAAAGAACACAAAGATAGGGATTTCTTGTCCCATGCATGAAACTATAAATTTAGGAACCCCGAAAAACCCCAAAACTATAAATCTTGGCAAGACATTATCTAAAGAGGAAAGGAAGGCCTATCTCAAACTTTTCAGACAGTATCAAGACGTGTTTCCATGGTCCTATGAAGATATGAAAACTTATGATACTCATATCATTCAACACACTATCTCGTTAAATCCTAAAGTAAAACCCTTCCAATAGAAGCTCCATAAATACCACTCATCCCTGGATCCTCTCATGTGTCAGGAGTTAAAGAAACTGTTAGATGCCAAGATTATTTTTCAATTTAGACACTCTGCATGGGTAGAAAATTTGGTTCATTTGAGGAAAAAGTCTAGGGAGATCTGCCTATGCGTAGATTTCAGAAATCTCAACAGATCTTCAGAAAAGGACAACTACCCAGTCCCACCAATGGAGAAACTCTTGCAAACTGTTTCTGGCTCTAAGATTTTCTCCCTGCTGGATGGTTTCACAAGTTACAACCAGGTTCTAGTTTCAGAAGAAGACCACTTGAAAACTACCTTCTGAACCAAGTGGGGAACCTTCACTTACAAACGCACGACCTTTGGGTTAATAAATGCAGGGGAGACCTTCCAAAGGGCCATGGACGTAGCATTTCAGGGACTAATCAACAAGTGTGTAGACTTTGTATTCAAAGAACAGAGAATATCACATCCAACACTTAACCCAGCTTTTCGAAATATGTAGTAAATACGATATTTTCTTAAACCCTAAGAAAACTATATTTGGTGTCAAGGATAGTAAATTGTTGGGTCATATTATATCTCAATAAGGGATTCACGTAGACCCATAAAGGATTAAGGCTATAACTCGGCTTCCATTACCTCACAACAAAAAGGCTATGCAATTGTTCTTCGGGAAAATCAATTTTGTAAGAAAATTCACCCCCGATTTTGCTGAAACTATCAAACTCTTACAAAAAATGATCCACAAAGATGTTGAATTTAAGTGGGACGATGAATGGAAAAGGGATTTTAGCAACATTAAGATTGCAATATCTCAAGCCCCAGTGTTGCGAAGTCCGAATTTTAGCAAAAATTTCTTCCTCTATACTTTTGCCTACGACCAATCGTTAGTTGCAGTACTGACTCGGAAAGATGATGACCACAACGAGGTCTTGGTCTCATTTATGAGCACTAATCTCGAAGGGGATGAATTAAATTATCCTTCTATAGATAAGAATTCTTATGCGGTTTACAAAGCAGTAAAACATTTTAGATCTTACATCCTAAATAATCATTCCAAATTCATAGAGACTCACCCTGTTGTTTGATCCCTATTCACTCAACATGAGATGGGGGAAAGAAGAGGAAACGGGATGGCAGTAGTCAAAGAATTGTATCTAGATTTAAAATCTACTAAACTGTTTAAAGTACAGGGGTTATGCAAACTGACAGCTGAAGCCCATGACCAAGTAAATGAAGACCCTGGATGGGAGAATGAATTAGCATTATGGTGTGGTGAAGCTTCATACGTCTTCCCAGGGAAATATTCTTGGTACGAGAAAATGAATTATCTCCTGCATCATGGGAATTTACGAGAAAACCTAAACCCTAGGGAAAGGAGAGAGCTCAGGTTAAAATCTGCACAATATTGCCTCATAAATTCAGTGCTCTTATGTGTTAATTATGAAAGGATACTTTCAATATGTCTTGAACGTGAAGATGCAGAAAAATTTCTGAAGGAGCTCCATGATGGTCCTGCAGGTGGACATTTCGCAGGAAACACCACTACTCATAAAATACTGAGAGATGGCTATTATTGGCCTACTCTATTCAGGGATGCTCACACATACACTAGAAACTGTAAAACTTGTCAAATAAGTGTGGGGAGGGAGAAGAGAGAAGTTGTCCCAATCCAACCGGTGGTCGTTTCCAGGCCATTCGAGCAATGGGGGTTAGATATCATAGGAGAAATTACACCGAGTTCTTCAAAGCAACATAGATACATACTAACCACCACAGATTATTTCACTAAATGGGCAAAGGCCATCCCTCTGACTCATGTAAACGAAAAGGTGGTGATCCAATTCATAGGACAACAACTGATCACAAAGTTCGGTGTGCCTTCTGTCCTTGTTTTTGATAATGCAGCTTACTTTTCTTCCACCTTATTAACAGATTTTTCTCTAGAAAAAGGAATCATAATCAGATACTCTGCAAACTATTATCCACAGGGGAACGAAGTGGTAGAATCAAATAATAAGAACCTAGTGAGGATATTGAAGAAAACAGTTGCAGACAACCAGAGGAATTTTGCATAGTTCACTTTATAATGCTTTATGGGATGATAGAGTTACACCCAAGGAAGATATAGGTAATTCCCCATACTTTCTGGTATACGGATAGGAAGCCATTCTCCCAAACGGGCTATATCTTCCATCTCTTCAAATTACTCAAGATTCAAGAGGACATCCCTCATCAGTCATACAACAAATAATTGATACCCTCCTCATGCTGGAAGAAGAAAGGGATAAAGAAAATTCAAAGTTCATAGCTCATCAGCAGATAGTGAAAATGTGGTTTGATAAGCATAAGGCTAAAGAGAAGAATTTTGAAGTGGGAGACTTAGTCCTAAAATGGGACAGAGAAAACAAGCCGAAAGGAAAACATTCTAAGTTTCAGAATCTATGGCTCAGACCTTTTTAGGTGGCCGAGAAGATTGGGGTAGGCACATATCAGTTTTAGAATCTAAGGGGGGAACCTGACGCCCTCCCGGTGAATGGCCAAGCCCTAAAACAATATTTCCATTAAAAAAAATAAAAAAATAAAAACAAATATTTGTGTGTGTAATTTCACGGTGTTTTGTTTTAGGTAGGTAGATTGCGGAATACATTTTTGTTTTTGTTTCTTTCTATAGTACTTATACGCTTTTGAAGATTGTGTTTATCAAGACGGTGGTTGACCTAAATTCATGCGATATGATGAACTATGTTCCTAACTCATCGCTCTCATACAACACAAGAAGCGTTAGGGGACCTACAATTGTTTTAAGGGGTTATCTATCTAACCTGCGCAGATGAAGAACCTTGGAAAAGTGATGAAGTGTCTGCCTGGTGGTCTGGTAAAACCTTATGGGAAATATGGTAAGATGGAAAGGATTACATGTACCTCAAAGACAAAGCTAGCAAAATTTCACCTTAACCATCTCATTTTTCAAATAACAGACGTCCTCCTCTCCCACTCACTCAGGGAATTCTGTCGAAATAAAATCAACTATATCAAATGAGTGCACAGTAGGGGAGGCTATGCATATAACTTCGTCGGGGCTATGGACGATCGCTGGCAGAATATCAAGGTCTTTGACATCGGGGTGACTCCGTCGGGGCTATGGACGCTCACTGGCAGCAGAGCAACACCGTGGCAAGTGAATAAGTGTAACTAAAGGCCTAGTGTCACTGAATTCTTTACTAGACTCTTGTGAAAGGGGGTGTGATTCAGGTTTATAGTAAACGAAAGCGGAATAAAGGCTGAAAACCCCACATGCAGGCCCAAATGCACCAACCAGAGAATTTCAAATGCAAGGATAAAAGAGGCTCTAATAAAAAAACTAGTTAAGTTCTTAATCAATTTTTGCATCACCTTCACCTAAGCCCGAGGCAGGATTAGAGATTCTACTTTCACCCAGTAAATCGCCATTTTTTGAGCACTCAATACACCCTCAAAATCCTCTGTCAATTTTTTTCTTTTTTGGGTACCACTTGATCTTTTGCGTTGTCTGATTCGACTTCATTTCGAGAAATTTTTTGTCTTTGACTCTCATCACCTATTCATGTTTCTTTTAACTTATGAAACCCCATGACTTAAAAGGCCTTAACACCTAAATAAAGAATCGATAGTCGAAACACTTTCCCTGACGCACTCAGATTCGGCACCAGAAGGAATTAAAAGAAGGAAAAGAACCACTTTGGAAACATCAGTCGTTGAGTGTTGATCTCCATCAGCATCACCAAAAGGAATTTTTTGTTTTGTTACAAGTCTTGCATAAGGATATTGCCGATAGTCGATTCCCCTTCGACATTGGTAAAAGACGAGGGGAATAGACGTTAACAAAGAAAGAAAAGATAGCGTCGATAGTCGATGCCTGACACACTTATCGAAATCGGGGAAAAACTAAAAGTATCGCAACAAGCATTTTGACCGTGCTAAAGGATATTCCTGATCGTCGATCCCCGATGTGTGTTCAGCATAAGGACTTTTTCGAGGAAGCTAATCCAAAGAAAGCACTTGATAGGTTTATCACCAATCACTGAACCTGGATTTTTTTTTGGCATCGGCAAGCTAAGTTTTGTTTTAAAATGAATAACTTAAGGAAAGTCCCAACTCTGATTAATACACGAGAATTAAGTCACCGATATTCAACACCACGTGTCTTTACCAGATTGGAGAACCATATGGTCTAGTTTTAGCCCGAGTCATTCTTGGTTCCCTGATTCCGAGTCACACCTCTGAGACAGCTTTTCCACGGCAGTATTGTACAGTGAAATTGATTGGCGTCGGAGATTTTGTAGAGGGGCATAAATGAAAACGTTCATAGCACATCCTCGATCCCTGATCCACCCACTAAGAGAGAGACACAATGGGACGTTTTAGCATTAGATACGATCGGATTTGGAGCATTTAAAGAGATAATTGATACCAAATCTCGCATTATTTTCTACCTCGTGCGTCAATCAAAACAATTGTTTAAAATCATTGATATACCACATCACCACCCATGCCTCTAGTGTCAACCCATGATGAATTTGAGTTATAGAGATTCGACGACAAATTTGTTAAAATTTCACTCATCACCTGAATTGAATGGATGATGTGACATGGTAAGTTCTTCCCTGTTTAAATTCTCTTGAGCTGTTGTAAACAAAATCATCCTACGCATAAGATAATTTTAGAGCATCTGAAGGAGCAAGACGAGCGAATCAAAGGCTGTATCGATCCCATGATTGTCAAAATAACCAGGTTTTAACAAGCTTCAGAGGTATGTATCCGAGTCTATAAATTTGTTGGCTGTAATTCATATGTTTTTATCCAATTTTTTTGTTTTACACGGTCTCTGAAAATTTACTTTAGCTGCAGGAACAATGCCT
>JASDQU010252074.1:16342-27492 GCA_032191745.1 Picea mariana
AGGCATTGTTCCTGCAGCTAAAGTAAATTTTCAGAGACCGTGTAAAACAAAAAAATTGGATAAAAACATATGAATTACAGCCAACAAATTTATAGACTCGGATACATACCTCTGAAGCTTGTTAAAACCTGGTTATTTTGACAATCATGGGATCGATACAGCCTTTGATTCGCTCGTCTTGCTCCTTCAGATGCTCTAAAATTATCTTATGCGTAGGATGATTTTGTTTACAACAGCTCAAGAGAATTTAAACAGGGAAGAACTTACCATGTCACATCATCCATTCAATTCAGGTGATGAGTGAAATTTTAACAAATTTGTCGTCGAATCTCTATAACTCAAATTCATCATGGGTTGACACTAGAGGCATGGGTGGTGATGTGGTATATCAATGATTTTAAACAATTGTTTTGATTGACGCACGAGGTAGAAAATAATGCGAGATTTGGTATCAATTATCTCTTTAAATGCTCCAAATCCGATCGTATCTAATGCTAAAACGTCCCATTGTGTCTCTCTCTTAGTGGGTGGATCAGGGATCGAGGATGTGCTATGAACGTTTTCATTTATGCCCCTCTACAAAATCTCCGACGCCAATCAATTTCACTGTACAATACTGCCGTGGAAAAGCTGTCTCAGAGGTGTGACTCGGAATCAGGGAACCAAGAATGACTCGGGCTAAAACTAGACCATATGGTTCTCCAATCTGGTAAAGACACGTGGTGTTGAATATCGGTGACTTAATTCTCGTGTATTAATCAGAGTTGGGACTTTCCTTAAGTTATTCATTTTAAAACAAAACTTAGCTTGCCGATGCCAAAAAAAAATCCAGGTTCAGTGATTGGTGATAAACCTATCAAGTGCTTTCTTTGGATTAGCTTCCTCGAAAAAGTCCTTATGCTGAACACACATCGGGGATCGACGATCAGGAATATCCTTTAGCACGGTCAAAATGCTTGTTGCGATACTTTTAGTTTTTCCCCGATTTCGATAAGTGTGTCAGGCATCGACTATCGACGCTATCTTTTCTTTCTTTGTTAACGTCTATTCCCCTCGTCTTTTACCAATGTCGAAGGGGAATCGACTATCGGCAATATCCTTATGCAAGACTTGTAACAAAACAAAAAATTCCTTTTGGTGATGCTGATGGAGATCAACACTCAACGACTGATGTTTCCAAAGTGGTTCTTTTCCTTCTTTTAATTCCTTCTGGTGCCGAATCTGAGTGCGTCAGGGAAAGTGTTTCGACTATCGATTCTTTATTTAGGTGTTAAGGCCTTTTAAGTCATGGGGTTTCATAAGTTAAAAGAAACATGAATAGGTGATGAGAGTCAAAGACAAAAAATTTCTCGAAATGAAGTCGAATCAGACAACGCAAAAGATCAAGTGGTACCCAAAAAAGAAAAAAATTGACAGAGGATTTTGAGGGTGTATTGAGTGCTCAAAAAATGGCGATTTACTGGGTGAAAGTAGAATCTCTAATCCTGCCTCGGGCTTAGGTGAAGGTGATGCAAAAATTGATTAAGAACTTAACTAGTTTTTTTATTAGAGCCTCTTTTATCCTTGCATTTGAAATTCTCTGGTTGGTGCATTTGGGCCTGCATGTGGGGTTTTCAGCCTTTATTCCGCTTTCGTTTACTATAAACCTGAATCACACCCCCTTTCACAAGAGTCTAGTAAAGAATTCAGTGACACTAGGCCTTTAGTTACACTTATTCACTTGCCACGGTGTTGCTCTGCTGCCAGTGAGCGTCCATAGCCCCGACGGAGTCACCCCGATGTCAAAGACCTTGATATTCTGCCAGCGATCGTCCATAGCCCCGACGAAGTTATATGCATAGCCTCCCCTACTGTGCACTCATTTGATATAGTTGATTTTATTTCGACAGAATTCCCTGAGTGAGTGGGAGAGGAGGACGTCTGTTATTTGAAAAATGAGATGGTTAAGGTGAAATTTTGCTAGCTTTGTCTTTGAGGTACATGTAATCCTTTCCATCTTACCATATTTCCCATAAGGTTTTACCAGACCACCAGGCAGACACTTCATCACTTTTCCAAGGTTCTTCATCTGCGCAGGTTAGATAGATAACCCCTTAAAACAATTGTAGGTCCCCTAACGCTTCTTGTGTTGTATGAGAGCGATGAGTTAGGAACATAGTTCATCATATCGCATGAATTTAGGTCAACCACCGTCTTGATAAACACAATCTTCAAAAGCGTATAAGTACTATAGAAAGAAACAAAAACAAAAATGTATTCCGCAATCTACCTACCTAAAACAAAACACCGTGAAATTACACACACAAATATTTGTTTTTATTTTTTTATTTTTTTTAATGGAAATATTGTTTTAGGGCTTGGCCATTCACCGGGAGGGCGTCAGGTTCCCCCCTTAGATTCTAAAACTGATATGTGCCTACCCCAATCTTCTCGGCCACCTAAAAAGGTCTGAGCCATAGATTCTGAAACTTAGAATGTTTTCCTTTCGGCTTGTTTTCTCTGTCCCATTTTAGGACTAAGTCTCCCACTTCAAAATTCTTCTCTTTAGCCTTATGCTTATCAAACCACATTTTCACTATCTGCTGATGAGCTATGAACTTTGAATTTTCTTTATCCCTTTCTTCTTCCAGCATGAGGAGGGTATCAATTATTTGTTGTATGACTGATGAGGGATGTCCTCTTGAATCCTGAGTAATTTGAAGAGATGGAAGATATAGCCCGTTTGGGAGAATGGCTTCCTGTCCGTATACCAGAAAGTATGGGGAATTACCTATATCTTCCTTGGGTGTAACTCTATCATCCCATAAAGCATTATGAAGTGAACTATGCAAAATTTCTCTGGTTGTCTGCAACTGTTTTCTTCAATATCCTCACTAGGTTCTTATTATTTGATTATGCCACTTCGTTCCCCTGTGGATAATAGTTTGCAGAGTATCTGATTATGATTCCTTTGTCTAGAGAAAAATCTGTTAATAAGGTGGAAGAAAAGTAAGCTCCATTATCAAAAACAAGGACAGAAGGCACACCGAACTTTGTGATCAGTTGTTGTCCTATGAATTGGATCACCACCTTTTCGTTTACATGAGTCAGAGGGATGGCCTTTGCCCATTTAGTGAAATAATCTGTGGTGGTTAGTATGTATCTATGTTGCTTTGAATAACTCGGTGTAATTTCTCCTATGATATCTAACCCCCATTGCTCTAATAGCCTGGAAACGACCACCGGTTGGATTGGGACAACTTCTCTCTTCTCCCTCCCCACACTTATTTGACAAGTTTTAGAGTTTCTAGTGTATGTGTGAGCGTCCCTGAATAGAGTAGGCCAATAATAGCCATCTCTCAGTATTTTATGAGTAGTGGTGTTTCCTGTGAAATGTCCACCTGCAGGACCATCATGGAGCTCCTTCAGAACTTTTTCTGCATCTTCACGTTCAAGACATATTGAAAGTATCCCATCATAATTAACACATAAGAGCACTGAATTTATGAGGCAATATTGTGCATATTTTAACCTGAGCTCTCTCCTTTCCCTAGGGTTTAGGTTTTCTGGTAAATTCCCATGATGCAGGAGATAAGTCATTTTCTCGTACCAAGAATATTTCCCTGGGAAGACGTATGAAGCTTCGCCACACCATAATGGTAATTCATTCTCCCATCCAGGGTCTTCATTTACTTGGTCCTGGGCTTCAGCTGTCGGTTTGCATAACCCCTGTACTTTAACCAGTTTAGTAGATTTTAAATCTAGATACAATTCTTTGACTACTGCCATCCCATTTCCTCTTCTTCCCCCCATCTCATGTTGAGTGAATAGGGATCAAACAACAAGGTGAGTCTCTATGAATTTGGAATGATTATTTAGGATGTAAGATCTGAAATGTTTTACTGCTTTGTAAACTGCATAAGCATTCTTATCTATAGAAGGATAATTTAATTCAGCCCCTTCGAGATTAGTGCTCATAAATGAGACCGAGACCTCGTTGTGGTCATCATCTTTCCGAGTCAGTACTGCAACTAACGATTGGTCGGAGGCAAAAGTATAGAGGAAGAATTTTTTGCTAAAATTCAGACTTCGCAACACTGGGGCTTGAGATATCACAGTCTTAATGTTGCTAAAATCCCTTTTCCATTCATCGTCCCACTTAGATTCAACATCTTTGCGGATCATTTTTTGTAAGAGTTTGATAGTTTCAGCAAAATCGGGGGTGAATTTTCTTACAAAATTGATTTTCCCGAAGAACAATTGCATAGCCTTTTTGTTGTGAGGTAATGGAAGCTGAGTTATAGCCTTAATCCTTTATGGGTCTACGTGAATCCCTTATTGAGATATAATATGACCCAACAATTTACTTTCCTTGACACCAAATATAGTTTTCTTAGGGTTTAAGAAAATATCGTATTTACTACATATTTCGAAAAGATGGGTTAAGTGTTGGATGTGATATTCTCTGTTCTTTGAATACACAGTCTACACACTTGTTGATTAGTCCATGAAATGCTATGTCCATGGCCCTTTGGAAGGTCTCCCCTGCATTTATTAACCCAAAGGTCGTGCGTTTGTAAGTGAAGGTTCCCCACTTGGTTCAGAAGGTAGTTTTCAAGTGGTCTTCTTATGAAACTAGAACCTGGTTGTAACTTGTGAAACCATCTAGCAGGGAGAAAATCTTAGAGCCAGAAACAATTTGCAAGAGTTTCTCCATTGGTGGGACTGGTAGTTGTCCTTTTCTGAAGATCTGTTGAGGTTTCTGAAATCTACGCATAGGCAGATCTCCCCAGACTTTTTCCTCACATGAACCAAATTTTCTACCCATGCAGAGTGTCTAAATTGAAAAATAATCTTGGCATCTAACAGTTTCTTTAACTCCTGACACATGAGAGGATCCAGGGATGGGTGGTATTTATGGAGCTTCTATTGGAAGGGTTTTACTTTAGGCTTTAACGAGATAGTGTGTTGAATGATACGAGTATCATAAGTTTTCATATCTTCATAGGACCATGGAAACACTTCTTGATACTGTATGAAAAGTTTGAGATAGGCCTTCCTTTTCTCTTTAGATACTATCTTGCCAAGATTTATAGTTTTGGGGTTTTTCGGGGTTCCTAAATTTATAGCTTCATGCATGGGACAAGAAATCCCTGTCTTTGCGTTCTTTGACCCTTTAAATCTTTCCCTTAGGTCAAAAAGGTTTTCTAAATTGGCTATTCCCTTCGGCATCTTGTGAGACCTTGGTTTTTCAGTCAATTGATCTGTCTAAGGATCAGTTTCTGGTGATTGTTCCTGGAATACTTCATCGTCAATAGCCAAGTATTTAAAATTATCCTGATTGGTCAAAACGTTTATGATCTATTCATCTCCTTCAAAGACCTTCCAATTAAAAATATTGTTGGGCACCGACAGTTTGTAGAGTAGCTCCATAATGAACCAGGAGTCTTCATAATCTTCTAGAGGTGATAACCTTGAGGCAGCAGTGGCTAGAGAATCAACAATAAAGTTCTTTGTTTTGGGGATCGTTGTAATGTCGAAAGCTTCAAAATTCTCTATTATCCTGTGCACTTCCTGTCGGTAATTCCTCATGTGTGGAGAGTTTCAATGTATAGTGTTCCTTACTTGTCTAACGATGATTTCAGAATCTCCAAAAACCTTCAATTCTTTAACGTTTAAGTCTATGGATTTATTTAGCCCTTGTAATAGAGCTTCATACTTGGCGGTGTTGTTTGTGCACTTGAATTCTAGTCTATAGGACAGGAAATGGCATTTACCTTTTTGATCAATGAGGATGCACCCTGCCCCTGACCCTTCTTGCGATTTAGATCCATCAAAGTATAAGGTCCAAACTTGTGGGAAAAACCTATCAACTTCCTCTTTCTTGTCACTTTCCTCCTCTCCTCCTGTTTGTTTCGCAGGTCCTTGACAGAAGAGGGTTTTCTCTGTCGTTGCTAGCAAGTCTTCTTGAAAACTCATTTCAGAGTTTTTATTAAGAGGGGCATTAGATGAGAGGAGGGAGAAATTCCCGAAATCAGAGTCACAGGAATAATTTCCTAGCACGGGGAAATATGTCGATGAGGGTTCATTAAGGGTTTCTAAGTCGGTGACAATATGTTTTAGATATCTTTCCCTATCGATCCTGATCATATTCAGGTGTCCCTTTAATGACAACCAAAGGTGAGCCCAATCTGTACTAAAGTATCCATTTAACTTCTCGGACCAATCTCGACTCAATAAAAATCCATAAGCTTCTAGGATATCTACTACAATGATGTCAATTACTTGCATAAATTTAGGGTGTGTCACTATTCTAATCATTACATCTTTGAGCTCTCCCATAACCTTCACATGGGTTCTGTCTAGTTGTATAACATGTTTATCACTTTTGAGAGGGACTGCGTTTAATTTTTTGCAAATAGACAATGACATGAAATTAGAGGATGATGCCGAGTCAACCAAACAATTATGGAGATTTCCATTGAAAAATTCAAATGTCAAAAGGAACGGTGGGACAAAAGGTTTTCCCTTCTTATCTTCAGAGCAGGCATTCACAGTTGGTTTATTTCTTAGATCCATGGGAGTTAGATTTCCTCCTTGGTCAGTGCTTGTTGTAGGATTTTCTATTGATTTCAATGCTTGTAACAAAAAGTTTTTTTGCTGCTGGATTCTACATATGTCCATGACCGATATATTTGCTTTCAACCTTTCCAAGTATTCTACTATGTTGTAGTCTAGCTTGGGTGATTCTCATGTATGGATGTTTATAGGATTTCTTTGGGGGAAAAAATATGCTTTTAGGTGATCAGGAGCTGGTTTTCCTCCTGAAGTTTTGGCAGTAGTAAGATCGTTTGAGACATGTTGACCCCTACTTCATGTTTGCACATCCAAGACCTCCGCAGGTGGTTCTTGGACCTTAAATAGGTCATCGAAAGGCATTGGTAGGTCATGGTCCCATATGAACATGGTTGTTTCTTCTAGTAGATAAACTTCTTCCTGATCAATAGTATTCATAACTGATTTGCTTGATTGTTCGGTTAGGGAAACTTCATCTAGAAACTGGTTGGCCATCAAATTCATGGCATGCACCCATTGTGGGTAGTCTATTTTAGATTGTTTCTCTTGGTGATAAGTACAGAAAGAGTCCGATGCTACATTTCCCAGATTGATGCTCAAGTTGGCTAGGGGAGGTTCAATCGCTTTGAACGGTGGATTTCTTTAAAAAAAAGGTTTATAGGGCCTCTGGCATTGGTTTCCTTCCCCTGCACTTCTTTTCATGTCTATGATTTCATTTGAAAACTTCTTGACCATGTGTTTTAGGTCTTCTATGTCTCCACTTCCATTTTACGGACCTTGTTCTTCTTGTTTCCCTTGGTGTATAGTCATCAATATTCCTCTCCTCAGAGGAGGTTGAACTTCTTTCTTAACTAATGAGACCTGGCGTTCCTTACATCCCTTCATTTTAAATTCTATCGCTTTGGCTTCTTCAAAATTTTCAGCTAAGGTTGCTTTGGCAGCCCTCTTCACAAACATGGAAATATAAGCTGGGAGAGTGTTAGAATATACTTTGATTTGCAAATGCTGAGTGGGTTTATCTCTGGGTTGGAATTTGTTTAAGATAATGGTGAATCTTTGATTGAAGTCTTTAACCTTCTCCTTTGAACTCATGGTGGCAACGAAAAATTCAACCATCAAAGCTCATGTAGTGGTTTCTTCTGTAAATTTATCTAGGAAATCCTTATGAAACTTTGTCCAACTAGTCATGGATCCTACAGGTAAGTTAAAATACCACATGGAGGCCGAATTCTCGAAAGTGTAGGGGAAAATTCTGGGTTTTCAGGGTCAAATTTAGGGAGTAACTTTTCTGGATGTCAGGGAAGGTTATGTACTCACCCAAGGATGGCCAAAGCATCTCTGGTCAACCAAGGTTGATTATTTTGAGGTGGGTTTCCCCTTTCTTCAATATGATCATTGTTATCTTCCATGTCGTTCGATCCCGAAACTGAGTGTTATGAGTTAAACCCTTCCTTGTCAGAAAAATCGTCAGGCTTAGAGCAGTTGTCGGCTGGTGTTTCGGGGATTAGATTAAGAGGATGTTCAAATTCGGCGAGGGAGAAATATATCAGGTCTTCTACTGTGTACAGAAAAACCTGGTCGGGGGACTCGACCACTAGTCTGTTTATTTGTTTTCTTCGAGGAAGTAACAGAGCTAAGGGAAACACATCGCTCTGTTGGGCGTAAGCTCTTGTGATTCTTCTGAATTTTTTCAATTCCTCATGAGGAAGAGCGTAAGGTATATTAGGGAATATATGTTCTTCCTCTTACTGGGGTGAGTTATTCATTTCAGCAGTACTCAGTGTGTGTGGGTTGTCTTGGGAATGACTAGCCATGCATGTGGGCTATTTTGAATCTACAGGTTGTGTGAACGATTTTGTAAAATTTTTTGTCAGCCATTCATTCTTCATTCCCTCCTTCTAGCACCAATTCTGTTGAGGGGTCCTAAATCCTTTTAACTCAATAGTAGGAACCAAACCTGCCACCGAGGCACAATTAGACTCTGCATCATTTAATGGTGGAATGGGTCTCTATACCTTGAGATCCGGCCAATTAATTGATGGGCTTTACGTAGTGATTGACAAGACGTCTTCTTGTGAAATATCCTCCTTCAATTTGGACTTTCTCTTTTTTTGTATTTTCTCTTACAGGTGGGACCAATACAATATAAATGCTAGTATAAACCAACTAGTTAATGAAGGGGAAAAGACTCAACTACTGAAGAAGGCTTATCTCGGGATAACACTTTTACTCTAACATGCATACAATGATTCTTACACCTACCACAAGCCTAGTATTAATACATTAACCTGTTGATGTTCCAATTATTGAGTGAGATATAATTATCAAAAGAAAAAATACATGCAATAAACGATGGCAAGAAAAATAGTTTCCTTAACTTTAATCATCAATCACATATTAACACAACGATTTACTTTTCATCATTAAAGACAAGAACTATAATAAATATTGAATCAGATTACTTATCAACAAATTCAAAAGATCTTATTCGTTACAACATCCATTCATGAGATAAAATTAGAAATAATTCTTCTTCAGATCCAATCACACACGCTTTTGATAAAAAAAAACACAAACTTGTCTCTGGTCCTAAACAAGACTTCTCAATTAAGGCAGCTCCGAAATAGTTCTTTACAAATCCAAAAATGAGGTTCTTTGCAACAACCATAGACCTTTGCTAACAGGTCAATACACTTATTTATAAAATATTATTAACTTAAAATAACTATCAAAAGTGCATCTAAGTAAAACAAAACTCGACACATGGCACTTTTATCTCTCAGTCTTCTATGAGTCATAAAATGATCTCACTTGAGTGGATGACTCTTCTCATACTCCGACCATTTGACGAAGAGATCCTCGCATGTGTTGGCATACAGGAATCTATGTTGTTCCATTGGGGTCGAAAGGATCTCTCTTATCTCTATTGCCTGTGCCCGATACTTGACTATTATAGCACTTAACTACTACAACACGGTTCAAGCCTTGATTGGGTGTTCCATGAACTGCTGCACTTGACCTGGCGCCATGCTTTCCACCTTTTATATCTCCGTAGCCCATGATGAGTCTTGTTAGACATGTAATTTGACTATGTCACGCAAATTGACAAAGTCATCGTGTGTGATGAATTCAGAGAGGTCGATGTCTTCCATCACCCAATTTATCTTGATCCAACTCTTTTCTCACTCATGCCATTTCTCTTGGATTTCCCAATGAGGTTCTTGAGCCACTTTTACCCAATATTTGACCGACTTCTTTATGCGGTTGATGCTGCTTTCCCTTAGTACCCGGATGTCATGCTCTTTGGTATCTGGACCTTGTTGAACCGTGCTGGTGTCGTCAATCCTTTCTATAGCTTGGTGTTCTCTCTCATACCACCTTTCCATATCCTTACACGTCGCCAACTCTATGAGGGTGTCTTCTTGAAGCTCGTCTATCCTTGTAGTGAATAGGTGCCGCTCATTCGTAAATTTACTATAGGCCTGCTGGAATTCGCTTCTCAAGAACACCGTGCCCTATGTGGTGTCTTGGTAATATTTCACCAAATGGCGATATGTTCCAACTCCTTCAACGCAAACGAAAACTCCTCTTCATCCCTTTTTGCTCTGTCTAGGATGGCATATTTGATTGCCATCCCTGCACCGATAAGTTCAGATGTCTTGGCATGCTCTATTTTAATCAATTTTTCCTCTATGGTGATGAGGATGGAGCGATCCATAGTAATCCTCCTCGTCTTGGTGGTTTTCTTTATGATAGATTTCCTTTTACGATCATATGAGATGTCCTATATATCAACAACTTCATCCATGGGTTTGGGGATTTGATGATCTCCCCAGGTAAGCATATTTCCCAGGCTTCCGATGGTGTATATCTGTTCAATATTGGGTTATTGATCATCTTCCATGTGTTTTGAAGGTTCGACCTCCAGTTGTTTCTCATCAGGAGGTTGAGTATCGATTGAAATTGAAGCATCAGGGGTAGGCTTGGTACTTACTTGATAATCGACTGTTGAGATGCCGATTTCCTGATGTGGAACTTCTTCCTTTTGTTCTCCCAACCCTGGCTCGTCCGTCAGACTATCCATTTGGGTCTCTGGTAAATCGAGTAGCTCAGTTTGTAAGACACTTTCTACCTCTTGGTCATTCGGTGGAAGGACTTGAATTTGAGCATCGAGAGCTGGAGAAGATGCCTTCCCAGGATCCTTTTCCTCTGTGATTTGCACTGAAGTCACCAAGGACACCTCCGAACTTTCCTCATCATCATAGATTGTTATCAAGTTGTGGAGGGGGTTTGGGGCACTTTTTCTACCTGATGTTATTGTTATCTCTGGCTGAGCTGAAACGTCCCCTGGTGATCTGACCTATGGAGTTGTAACTTCAGGGTCATCTAACCCGACGATTTCGTCAATTTGTATTAGCTTAGGTTCACTTGGATTTGCCCGAGTTTCATCTGGTTTGTCGTCAGGGACCCTTGTCATTCTTATGAGGTCTGGGTCATTCTACAGGTGATCAATTACTTGTTGTACTTGTTCAATCATGATCAATACCCTTTCCCATGCCTCTGGTGTCATAGGAAATCCCTTGTTCTGCACTGGA
>JASDQU010252075.1:6052-16310 GCA_032191745.1 Picea mariana
GGTAGAACGAGAGGGGGGTCCGGAATGCTATGAGAGTCGTTGATTTAATTATCTTGATCTGGACTGTTGAAAAATGTGCGAGGCATAAAGCAGGAGCAGGGTGACATATATTAGGAAAAAACTTAGGATAGGTGTGTTCTATGGGTTTTTCTTCGATTTTTCTCATATACACCACCAAGGGGACATCATTTCAATTACACTTAGGCATTGGAGTCATAGGGTACCATCTTTATCAATCCGGTTTTATTTGGGTAAAGCAGGCCAAGCAGTTAATCTACATTCTAACCTACTTTCACAAGACAAATAACCCAGATTAAACTATTGGGTTAAGGTATTATTTTTCCTAAGGGCTATCTGACCAGGATTAGATGGTCTGATCAGATGTATTCACTAATTCTAACCTAGGGGCTATCTGACCAGGATTAGATGGCCTGATCAGATGTATTCACTAATTCTAACCTAGGGGCTATCTGACCAGGATTAGATGGTCTGATCAGATGTATTCACTAACCTATCAACATTGAAAATTTAAAAGGACTTAGTCATGCTTGAAAGGTATGACTAAGTCACTATTATTGCATGGGGCTTTTTGTTTCAATTCTTTTTTGCCCTCTTTTTCTTTTCTTTTCTTCTTCTTTTCTCTTTTTCTTTTTCTTTTTCTTTTTCTTTTCTCTTTTTGCAAAATGAAAAATCAATTTCCAATAGGAACACTAGATACAGATAATATCAATAATATCTAAGTCATACATTGATTCCCATAATTTATGGGGTGATAATAGCGGCTCCACCTGGGGATGGTACTTGCCCTGTTAAGTGCCAAGAATCCAGTTTCCTGTCATTCCAAGCCTATTTGTCTAGTAGCCTTAGTTGGTCTTATTCTCAGGAAAATTTTTGAAAAACAGTGACAAGCAGCTTAGGGCCTTCTCTTTGGGCTTCAACCAACTGACCAATGTTCCTCACTTCAGAAAATGCAAGTAAAGACTGACAATTAAATCCGGTATGTACAATGGAGAGTGATTTCTTCAAATCTCTTACTGAGGAGGGATATAATGTTTCAGCATTCTTCCATTCACCAGTGCTCCTGGCAGGTCTGACCCATTGGCATTGTTTAGCAAAAAGGCATTGTGTCCTCTGAAATCTTGGATCATGTAGGGCCCTGTCCATAGATGATCAAATTTCCCATGCTTTCCCTTGTCCTCGTTCCTGGCATCCCATCTCAACACTAGGTCCCCCAGTTCGAAATTATCCTTTTTGGTTCATTTGTCAAAGATCTTCTTGATGTTCTCTTGGATGACCTGTGTTTTGTTGAAAACATCTTCTCTGGTCTGTTGCAAGTGAATCATTTGATTGATTCTTCTCTGGGATTCGTTAGGCTCAGCTTGCATTTCTTGAAGTAACTTCATGATAGGGACTCCCAAAGAAGTTGGGAAAACAGCTCGTATGGTGACATACTAATTGACCTTTTGGTTGTAATTCTATCTACCCATAAAGCAAATACCAACTTATCATGCCATGATTTTTTATTCTCCTGCAATGTTTTCTTGATGATATTTACCAAGGTCTTATTTGAGGATTCCGCCAACCCATTCCCCTAGGGATAGTAGGCTGTGGAATGCCCCAAGTCAATGTGGTAACGAGAGCAGAAATCAATGAGTTTCTTTGACCGAAAGGCAGCTGCATTGTCAGTAATGATCTTTCTAGGACAACCAAAACGGGAAAAAATATTATTTTCAAGAAATTTAATAATAACAGAGTCAGTGGCTTTCCTGCTTGGTACAGCCTCGATCCATTTGGTAAAATAATCAGTGGCAGTGAGAATCCACCTATGTTGGCCCGAAGATGGAGGGTGTATTTCTCCAATGAAGTCGAGCCCCCATTGCTGGAAAGGAGCCTCAACTGAAATTGGTTTAAGAGGCAGAGGAAGGAGTTTCCTTTTTCCCTCAAACAGTTGACACTGGTGACATGCTGTTACTTTCTGATGTACATCTGCGAACAAGGTGGGCCAGTAAAATCCAGCTCTAAGTATTTTGTTGGCTGTGACCTTCCAGTTCAAATGGCCACCACATTCACCTGCATGAAACTCCTGCAACACTTTATCAGCTTCACCCTTCAATAAACAATTTAAAAGAATGCCGGCAGGGTCTTTCCAATACAAATTTCCTTCTAGAATACAGAACTTCAAAGCTTTCAACTTTAAGAATCTAGCTTTAGTTTTAGTTAAACTAGGGGGAGCTTGTAAATTTTGTAAAACAAAAATAAGGTCTGCATACCATGGAGAATTTAGAAAAACCTCTTTAACATTTGGAGTCGCCATCTCACCCTGTTCATCTGCCACGTCTAGAAAATTAATGTCAAGAGCCTGAAAGTTAGATTCAGCCATCAGTTTGGCGAGGCCTTGGCCTTTGATCAGTTTTGTGGGTTTAACTTCTATGTCGTATTCTAGAATAACTGCAATCCACTTTCCCCTTCTCCCATTAGGGTTGTCTTGTGTCAGGATGTCTTTCACTACTGTGTTTGGAACATATGCTATGACGTGTGAATGAAGAATGTAGACCCTGAAGTCTTTTATAGCCTTCACCAAAGCAAAATCCTGCTTCTCCATAATATTATAGTTCAATGCAGCATCTCTTAGAGCTTTGCTGAAGAAAGCGATGGGTTGTTCATACCCTTCACTATTCTTCTGCAGTAATACAGCTGCTATCGTATGTTCATAGGTGAAAAAAAAAAGATAAAAATCTTTAGTGAAATCAGGACTAATCAAAACTGGGGCTTCTGTGAGCGCTCGTTTGACTTGTTCAAAAGATGATCTGGACTCAGAGTCCCATTTTATCTTAGCGTCATTTTTTAGCATGTTGGTAATGTTTCGGAGGAGTTCAGCTAGATTAGGAATGAATCTTCGAAGAAAGTTGATTTTCCCTATAAAAGACTGTAGTTCTTTAAGGTTTCTGGGGTGTTCTATCTTTAGTATAGCCTCTATCCTGCTGGGATCAATTCTGATTCCTTCTTTAGAGATGATATGTCCCAATAGTTTACCCTCTTCTAACCCAAAAAGACATTTCTTGGGATTTAATGAAATCCCAAACTTTCTACACTTTTCAAAAACTCGTCTGAGGTGCATCAGGTGTTCATCGTCAGATTGGGAAAAGACAGTCACATCATCTAAATAAACAACAATAAACTTACCTGAATCTTCAACGAAGGCGATGTCCATTGCCCTCTAGAAGGTTGCTCCTGCGTTCATCAGACCAAAAGGCATCTTCACATACATGAAAGTGCCCCATGGTGTGGTGAAAGTGGTTTTTTCCTGATCGTCTGGGTGAACTAGGACTTGGTTGTAGCCTGAGAAACCATCTAATAGAGAAATTCGACTGGACCCGACCACACTTTGCAGGAGGTGATCCATTTTAGGCAAGGGGTAATTATCCTTCAAGGATGCTTTGTTCAGATTTCTGAAATCTATGCAGAGTCTGATTTCACCGGTTTTCTTGCGTGTAGGGACTAAATTAGAAACCCACTTAGAGAAACGTAGCGGGACTATGATCTTGGCATCATACATTTTCTTGATCTCCTTTTCTATCAAGGGAAGCAACTTGGGATTTATCCTCCTAAGTTTCTGCCTAAATGGTTTCTGGTCTTCCTTTATGGGAATCCTATGTTGTATAATGCTGGTGTCATATGCTTTCAAATCTTCATAGCCCCAGGAAAAAACGTCTGAATATTCTTTGAATAGTTCAATGTACTTAAGATTTTGTTCTGGGGGGGTAAAGATTTGGACAGTTTGACCATCTTAGGCTTCTCGTCAGTTCCTATATTACAGTCCTCTACCTCTTTCCCATGAGCTTCTAGTTTTGGTTTCTTAGCTACATCATCACTATCAAAGAGATCTTCTAAAGGGACAAGCCCTCTCGGTAAAACATTGCTTTTCAGTTGCAAGACATCGGCATCTATTTCGTCATCCCCTAACTCTCCTGGATCTACTGTTTCTTCTGCATCTACCGTATTTACAGTATTAACACTATCTATTTCAAATTCATAATTATTTACATTCTCGTTTTCATTTTCTAAATCTATGTTTGTACATTCAAAATCGTTCTTGCATTGCAGAAAATCCTCTATCTGATCGTCATTTCCAAACACTTGCCAGTACCTGATATTATCAGGGACTTTCGGTCTACATTTCACCTGAACAGTGTATGGCTGAGTTTGGCGGAAAGGAATCTTGCAGGAAGCAGCTGACGTAGCTAATCTGTCGGCCAGAATATTCTGTCCTCTCGGCATTACCTGCAAGTCAACCTCACTAAAACACTTCAAAGCATCAAGAACAACATTCCTGTATGCTCTCAGGCGTGGATGTTTAGAAGCATATTCACCTTTAATTTGTTTAATAATTAATTCAGAATCACCTCTTACCATTATTTGCTTAGCACCAACCTTTTTCAACAGTTTCAGACCGAGCATTAAAGCTTCATATTCAGCAACGTTGTTAGTGCAGTGGAAATTTAACTTATAGGAATGATTTTCTGAATACCTTTTTTGATGATTATGCAACCAGACTCCATCTCCTGCTCCTTCTTTACTCACAGCTCCATCGAAATCCATACTCCAGAAATCAGCGGGAAAATCTTCAGTGATTTCATTTTCCATATTTGTTGCCTCACCGCTTTCTGGACCTTCATCTTGACTAGCTACATTTTCTATCAGTTGAGTATCTTTCTCTTCAGTATCACCATCATTGTACAAGATGAATGAATCTAAATCTGAATGGGCAGAGTAAAGGGGGTAATTATGAGGTTTCTCTTGACTACTGACCATATACTTCATCAATGTTTCTCTTTATAACCTCCTCTGTTGTCCAAACACTGGGATAGTGGCGTAAGACATATCCAGCTGCAAGGTTCCTTTCAACTTAGTTCCCCAAGACTGGGATAGCAACATACCATACTTTGGCGGGATATCTGCAACTACCACGTCCATTACCATGCTTTTCGAAGGGGTCTGAACCAAGGTGATGCACAAATCTTTAATCAAACCGATACATTTGACTTTGCTGGAGTCAAACAAGTGGACATCTTTGTAAGGCCTAGTGACCTCCAATCCCAGTTTTTCCATTACTGCTTTAGGCATTAAATTATGTGAGGCACCTGAATCCAGCATGGCGTTATGCAATATTAAATCGTGTATGTTCAAACTGATGTAAAAGGGAGCTACATCACTGGTATCATCTCGACCATTTACTTCAGGCCCGAAAAGGAGCTCTGGATGATCGTCAGCAAGGTTCACCGTGTCTGAATAAATGACTGATCCAATAGACAAAGCTCTGGTTCCTATGTCAGGTTCAATGGATAACGCTTTTAGTACCTGTGAATGATAACCGCCTCGGTTCACCAATTCTGTAAGTGGGATAGGGATTTTAATTTTGGCCAATTCTGCCTCCAGGCTAAAAGGTGCAAAAGTTCAGGTCTGACTCGTCGACTCTGGTTGGTCCACCTTATTCTTCTGCTCATAAGTACTGGGAGGATCAATAGGTGGAACTTCAGGCTGTGCTGGTTATTTTTGTATGGTGATGTTTTCTTCGACGGAGGGTCGGCTTTATTCTTCTCAGAAACCTTATCAGGAGTCTTTTTAGTAGAAGGCTCAGGGGATTTCTTTGATTCGACTGTCTTTTGTGTTTTAGTCATCTTCTCAGATGAGGTCCCTTCTGTCTGTCTACTACGCATATTATACCGCCTATGTGCCTCCAGAATAGCATTCTCGAGGACCTGTTGTGCGTCATCTTCGGTTTCCTCACTTATCTTTGTTTGATTTAGCAGAAAAAGTTCCTTCTCTTCTTGGGTGAGGAAAATGGTCTCATTATCATGGATACCCATGAGGTTAATGTGAGTGTCTTCCAACTCTTCAATAACCTCTCCCCCTTCATCAGCATAGTTTTCCTATAGAGGAGGTCTGATCAACTGATCTAGGCCTCTCTGTTCCCTTTGATCTCTAGGATCTCTTGGATCCCTCTGTCTGATCTGAAGAGGGTTTCTCCTAAAATTGGGGTTCCGAATCTGAGGAGCAGGTGTGTCATCTCTCGGATGATTTCTGTCTGAAATACTCGTTCTTTCTATCAATAATGCCAATGATCTGACTACAGTATCCAATTTGGAATCGGTGTTAGACGTGGAAGGTTCTTCCTTGATCGTGACTCTCTTTTCAGTCCTTTGACGTGCCCGTTTTGCCAACAGATTGGCCTCCACGCTGATAGCACTCTTTTGCATATCTTCTAAGGTGGCAGCATTTCTTTCTCATAATTGATATGACATCTCAGCATCGAATCCATCCAGTAATTTAATCAACGCCAAACCCTGGGGAGGTTTGATTTCAGTTGGGATTGCATTATACAAATTGTTAAAACGGGTGCAATAATCTTGGACCGTTTCACCTTGATTTCTTTTCATATTTTCGTATTTTGACAGTATTTGGAGAGGGTTTTTCTTTACCTCCCATCTGTCAAGAAAAATTCGTTGAAACGCGACGAGGTCAGGGATTGATGCAGCGGTTAAGGATTTGAACCATTTCTTGACGTCCCCTGTTAGACTCTGGGCGAACAGTCTCATTTGAACGTCGACTTCATCAACTTCTTGTAAATCCAAGTAGTCGTTCATTTTATTCACATGTTGTTGTGCGCTTAATGTTCCGGTTGCATCGAACTGCGGAAGTATAGTATGATAGTATTGGGGAATGGCATGTAGTGGTGCAGCCAGCACCAAAGGGGTATATCGAGCTGCCATGATGGGCGGAGGAGGTGGAACGATGGCCTGGGTGGTAGGAGAGGTAGTGACTGAAGACGAGGGTGATGAAGGACTGGGTGGTGCTGAGGTATTTATTCGTAGCTTAGTTGTAGGAGACAAGACTTCGGGGGTTTGGGGTTGCAACACAGTTGGGTCAAAAATGAGCTTAGACGCAAAGGTTTCAGACCGTGTTCTACGAAGGTTTCATGGCGCAATAAGATCAAGATCAGGGTTTTGAAAGATATCTAGTCCTCCGGAAAAAGAAGGAGACCTGTGGAGAGGAGAATGACTCGCTGAACAGGTAGCTAAGGTTTTTCATCTCAACAATCGCTCGGGATTATCTACCGCTATTGAGGGTTCTGGGTTTGGATGAGATCGAGTGTGGACTTTCTTCGGAGCCAGAACTCTTTTTGGGTTTTTATATATATATTTTTTATTTTATTTTATGTTGAAGGCAAACTAAGGAAGGTTCCTACGTTGACATCGTCTAACTTCCAATTGTTCCTGAGTAACTATGTCACGTTCAATGGCTGCCCACGAACATTCGAGCTCTTCCCGGTTATTGGCAGTTTTGAGGATTATGTCAAAAAGGTTCGACGCAATATGAGTTTGATTCGCTAGTCCTGGATCGATATTAGGTTGTACTGTTGCTGGGACAGTCATAGAGGAACAAAGGGTTCTAAGAGAGATACTGAAAATAACATGTACAGAGTTAATCAACCTCTAACATTTCTTTCTTCTCAAAGTCAAACTTTCTTTAGGGGAAAGAAGTCGCAAGATTGTCAATTTTAGTTCTTCCCCAGTGGAGTCGCCATTTATGTTAGCACTTGGTAAATTTCCTAGAGGTTGAAAAAGAAGAAATATACAAAGGTAACCTTAACCAACAAATTTTAAAGCTGGGATCTAGCCTTTCTAGCTTCAGAGAGGGATCTCTCTATATAATTTAGCTTTGTTTTAATTTAAGCTATTAGGCTAGCTATAGAAAATGTTGGTTTTGTTGTAAAGGGTTTTTGAAGTTGGTTGAGACAAACTACACATCCATTGGGCTATGGGATCGGTATTTAATCAAATCTGAGATACTACCAAAAAYGTTAAAKAAAAACTTCACAGGGCTAGATAACACCCTCACTGTATCTTCAGTATTTAGGTGATGGACAGAAGAAAAGATAAGGAAAATAACTTCAAATAACAAGTAGTTAAGAATTTCTTAATTGAAGATATTTAGAGGACACACATTAAAATATTTAGAATCGGAAACAGGGTATCAAAGATAAATCCTGCAACATAACGTTATTCATAAAGATTAGTTATCGAAAAACAAGATGATTACAGAGCAAGAAAACGTTTGACTAAGAAAATCACATCACTAGTGAACATGCACAAGAATCCTGTAAAGTGCCTCTTCTTTATTAATGGTGGATCTCTTCAAAAATGTTACAGCTTGATAGCAATAGGGTGTGCAAATCAACAACCCTCAATACTTCGGAAACTGAAGTATTTATAATACAAAATACAAACGCTCCTGTCATAACTGACCAGGACATGCTCATGTTATTTTTAGACTAACTAACTTAACTAATCAAAACTTTTTTGATGACTCAATACAACTGTATGCTAGATTTCTAGGGTAGGTCGTTGGCGAGGTGCCTCCGCAACCTCTTCTGACAGGACAAGTGACTAGATGCGACAGCTCATCTGCTAATCTAGTAGATCACATAGTTCTTCCCATCTGATATGACCTGGCACTGTGACCTTAAGAAATCTTTGATACACTTCATCCATGTCTGTGTACTTAGAAAATGTGGGCTTGATGATGAAAATGTGCTTGATCTCATGCTGGATACTAATATCCAACTGCAAGGCATCCATGAATGCTTTTCCTGTGATGCTTCCCTGTATACCTGCAAACTTAGAACTATCCTTAGACACTTCATTCAACCTTTTCTTATGATCAGGGAGTGTCATTAATTTGTCATTGATGACCTTCATACCAGGCAAGCCCTTCCTTTGAAGAGCATATATCTTGTTGAAAAACTTCTGCACTCCTTGATCCATGGCTTGAATCTTTTCCTCAAGCTGAAGCATGAGACCTCTTTTGGTGAGGACGTGTTTCACCTCCAATATAGTTTCTGTCCTGTCCTCAATATTCAATTCTACTAGTTCCTCCCTTTTCTTCGAGTTCAGGAACCTTATGATTTCATTAGCTTGGGCTGGCATGTCTCCTAGCTCCGTTCTGATTTTCTCCACAGCCTGTTTGCTTCTCTCGAGCAACTCATTTTGTTCAAACATGATTTGAACCAGTGGCCAGATTTCATTTATCGACTTGAAAATATCAGTCCACACGAGCTCTTTGACCTCAGCCAAAGTTTTTCCTGCCATTGTCTGTTTCTAGAGCTGTTGTAACTCCTTCCTAATTTGTTCATTCACCTATTTATTTTTGGACAGACTTGTCTGGAAAGAAGTCTTTAGCTCTTGGAGGTTCTCCACTTATTTCTTAAGCCTGCTGATCTTTGACTCTTGCAGGTTCATTCTCTCCATAGACTTGGCCAGGTCTATTGCTCCTTCTGGTAGGGGCACTGTTGTTGCAGATGGAATGACTGTCACTGTCATTGTGCTCAATCCTGTAATTGGGATAGCACTCAATGGAATGCCTTCCATTGGCTTTGCCTACTCTTTCTCCTTGAGCAGTCTCTCCATCTCTACCTCCGTCTCCTTTAACTGAGCATTCTGCTGCAGGAGTAATTTCAGCATCTCATCCTTTTCACCTTCCTTTTCAGCTATTTCCTTTTCCCGTGGGTCTTCCGTGGGAGGGAGCTTTATCTATTTTCTCAATGATGCAATGTCAGCGTTTTTCTTTTTAATCATCTCTTCGACAGCCTTGAGGTTCGCTGGGTCATAACCGATCTTGAGGACTAGCTCCTCCAACGTCTTTATCCTGTTGTCTTTTGCAAAAGAAGATAATTTTTCTAACTTAAGTTGGGTCTGGGCATTGTTCAAAGCTATCCGATACTTTGATGCAGAAGTTGAAGCATGGGCCAAAGTGTGGAAAATCATCTCCCCCGTTTGCTTGCGCAGATCCATCTGATCTGCAGGATGCACATCCTTCACTTGAAACTCAAACGTGGCCCTCTTGTAATCCGATATCACCTTGGGATCAGGCACTTGTGCTTGGAGGAACGCCATATGCATCCTACCCTTTTCTGTATCAAATGCCGAAAGAAGTCTATGTTGGGCTGTGGATGACTGCTTCTGGAACTGTGCATAAGTGTTGCTGGAGAGTGTCTGGTTCTTCTTCTTGATCAAGTCATATTTTTCAAAGATGCCCAACTTGGGCGCAGTCTTGCTTGGCGGAGTATCCAAGGGAGAATCTGTGGATTTTAGTGCTTTTGTTACTTCCTTAAGCTGACTAGAGCCAAAAGATGAAGTGAATTGTTTGGCCCCAGTGGTGGTCACTGTGGTGGTCACTGTGGTAGCTTCTACTGTTGTGC
>JASDQU010252076.1:0-12055 GCA_032191745.1 Picea mariana
ATGGAGGACCTTATAAATAAATTTCTGGAACTACTAATGTTTGTAATGTACATCCAGGAGGATAAGGTAAAAATCCAACGATTCTTAAGTTATTTACCACAGGCCTACTGGGACAGAAGTGAGTTTGACAACCCCAAATCCTTGAGTGAGGTATTCAGGAAAGCACAAATGTTCTATGACCAGTATAAACAACGGGTCGAGTTTCCCAAGACCTGGAAGGATAAAAAGAAAGATCAAATGAACCAGTGGAAGAATGGATACCAGCCATCTCCTTTTTGGAATGCAGCAAAAAGTTTCCCAAGGAAGGATTTTCACTCCAATCATCTGAATACACAAGGTAGTGGTAAACCGGTAAACCTGGGAAGGAAGAAGTTTGGGGACAACTCCCATGAGCCATTAAAGTGTTGGTAGTGTGGAGAGCCTCATCTAAGGAGGAAATGTCTACATTTAACTTCAGCAAATAGAATTGTTGTTCATAATCTATAGGAAGCCTCGACAGTGGGAGACGTGGGCAGAAGACTGCATCATATAAATGCAACCATAGATGGTCGACAAGTTGAGCACCAGTCCTCGATGGTAGAATCGAAGGTAGAATCAATGACACTCGAATTTCCTTTAAATTGACCCTCGAGCTACATTAATTTATATTACTCCTCGTATAGTAGAGTCGAATAAAATTAAGAAACTGAAGCACGCAAAATCATGGTTGGTACAACTAAAAACAGGTACTAAAAGGAAAGTAGTTGACTTTATTTATGATTTTGAGTTCAACTTAGGTGGTCAAATGATAATGACCAATCTGAACATCTTACCACTACGATCTTATGATATGATTATCGGGATGGATTGGTTTGAACAACACAAAACAATACTAGACCATTATACAAAGATACTTAGCTATAAAGATGATTTTGGAACTGTTAGAACAACCCAAGGCATACCAAAACTTGCATCAGTCAGACAAGTTTCAGTGATGCAACTCAAGAAATGTATTATAAAGGGATGTCAAGTTTATGCCATCCAAGTGACGAATCTATTAGAAAACGAAGATAAGGCAAAGTTAGAATACTTTGATGTCCTACGTGAATTCAGAAACATGTTTGTGGATGAGATACTAGAATTACCTTCTAGAAGGCAAATAGACTTCTCCATATACCTACTACAAGGTTCAACCCCTATTTCAAAATCACCTTACTGAATGAGTCTACCAGAACTGACAGGATTAAAAATCCAATTACAGGAATTGTTGGACAAAGAGTATATCAGACCGAGTGTTTCACCATGGGGGGCTCCAGTCCTCATTGTGAAAAATAAATACAGTACTCTAAGATTATGTATCGATTATAGACAAATGAAAAAAATGACCATTAAGAACAAATACCCCTTACCAAGGATAAATGATATGTTCGATCAAGTCGGCGGGGCCAAGATCTTTTCAAAATTGGATTTATGATCCGGTTATCATCAACTTAGGATAAAGGACGAGGACATAAACAAAATAGATTTCCGAACAAGATATGGACACTATGAGTTTGTAGTGATACCTTTCAGACTCACTAACACACCAGCCACATTTATGTGCTTGATGAACAACATTTTCAGTCAGTACTTAGACAAGTTCGTAGTAGTATTTATTGACGATATTCTGGTCTATTTTAAAATGGAGGAGGAACATGATGAACACTTAAGAATAGTTCTACAAACATTATATAAACACAAACTATACACAAAATTTGACAAATGTGACTTTTATCAAAAAGAAATACAATATTGAGGACATGTCATTTCCTTAGAAGGTATTGTTGTAGACTCGGAAAAGATAAAATCCATTATGGAATGACTAGTACCTAAGGATGTGGCAGATATCTGGTCATTCATGGGAATCACCGGATATTATCGCAGATTTATAGAAGGTTTTTCTAAGATAGCCTACCCTATCACGTCACTACAAAAGAAAGGAACCAAGTTTAACTATTCACAAAAGTGTCAAGACAACTTTAACAAGCTGAAAGAATTATTGACATCGACACCCATTTTGAAGGTAGAAGACACAGATAAAGACTTCACAATTTGTGTTGATGCAAGTAAAGAGGGACTAGGTGGTGTCCTAACTTAGGAAGGGCACATGATTTGTTACGAGTCCCGAAAATCAAAATAACACAAGATAAATTATGTCACTCATGACTTAGAATTGGAAGCAGTAATACATGCATTAAAAATGTGGCGACACTATATAATGGGCAGAAAATTCCTACTATTGACAGATAATAGCGGGGTGAAATATATGTTTAACCAGCCAGATCTTAATGCAAGACAAGAAAGGTGGCTAGCCTTCTTGAGCGAATTCGACTTCGAGGTCAAACATATCAAGGGTAAGGAAAATAAAGTAGTAGATGCTTTAAGAAGAAGAGTCCATGGGTTATTTGAGATAAACATCGGCAGGGCAGAAAGTGATATGGAACAAAGAATAAGGACGACAGGTATTAACGATGAAAATTACACTAAGATAATGACAAAATTACAAAATAGTACCGCCAACTCTGAAAAACTAGATCTAAGCATCGACAAGAAAGGACTATTACGACTTAAAAATAGACTTTACATACCAGATTCAATAGAATTGAAATCAACAATTTTGGACGAAGTGCATAAGAATCCATATTTTGGCCATCCAGGTTACCAGAAAACAATAACAACACTTAGAAAACTATTTTTTTGGCCTAGTATGAAGGGCGAAACAACAGAATACTTGGCTAGGTGCCAATATTGTTAACAGGTTAAGGCCGAGCACTAGCATCCAAATGGCCTATTACAACCATTACTAGTACCAGATTGGAAATGGGAGACTATATCACTCGACTTTATAACAGGTTTGCCTAAAAATCATAAACAAAATGATTCTATCATGGTTGTAATCGATAAACTCAGTAAGTATGCACACTTTATTCCTGTAAATTCTACTTTTAAAGCTATAAACATTTCTGAAATATTCATGAAATAAATTTTTAGACTGCATGATATTCCTAAAATGGTGATTTCAGATAGATACGTAAAATTTACATCCGCTTTTTGGAAGGAATTGTTTGTAGGGATAAACACTAACTTGAATTTCAGTACAAGATATCATCCACAAAAGGATGGATAGACCGAAAGGACAAACCAAATCATAGAGGATATGGTTCACATGTATGTAAGAAAAAAACCAACCAAGTGGGAAGACTACCTGCACTTGGTAGAATTTGCATATAACAATGGGTACCAAACTTTGGCTAAGTTTATCCCTTTTGAAATACTGTATGGAAGAAAGTGTACGACTCCAATTAGTTGGGATAACCCAGCTGAAAGACTCATGGTTGGACCAGAGATGCTCCAAGAAATGGAGAACATGGTAAGAAAGGTACAACATAACTTGAAAGAAGCACAGGACGGACATAAGAGCTATGCAGATCAAAAAAGAAGACACTTGGAATTTCAAGTAGGAGACCATGTTTATTTGAAGGTCAAAGCCCGAAAGATCTCGTTGAAGTTTGGGAATTGTGCCAAGTTGGCACCCAGGTTTTGTGGGCCCTTCGAGATACTAGCTCGAATTGGACCCATAACATATCAACTTGCACTTCCAACTAATCTAAGAATTCATAATGCATTTCATGTTTCATTGTTGAAAAGGTATATTCATGACCCTACTCATAATATTTATTGGAACTTGGTGTAGTTAGAACCCTTGTGCATTCTGGACCGAAGAGAAATAGCACTTCGGAACATAGCCATCACTCAGGTAAAGGTGCAATGGAAAAACTTTAGTCCTCAGGAGGCCACTTCAGAGTTGGAGGGAGATTTGCGGAAATATCATCCAATACTATTCGAGGAAAGGAACTAACACTGAGGAAAGTGTTTTACTGAAGGGGGAAAGGATGTGACATCACCCCAAAAATAAAATATTTTTCAAATTTAAAATTGTTGGAAATTTATATTGTTTTTAGTAAATTCAAATTTCGAAAATTTTTGCCATTTATGGCAATTCTGAATTTTGAATTTGGTAATTGTAATTAATTATTTTGACTGTTGGGCAGAGACATGATTTGACCCAACTAACTATTTGACTATGACACTTGTATGGAAACATAATATTTTATATTGATTGCAGGAGGACAAATGGAACAACCATGTTAAATTTAGTTGACCATGACTCCATGAGTGGGGAACATGTTGGAACTACTTATGGGATAATTATTACAAGTGGAAAATTAGTGATTTGGCAATTGACAGCCCCTGAAAACCAGGAAATTAGAAATCTTTGAAAATTCCCAAGGGAGGGAAAAAACCTGTGCAAAATTGTTAAATAGCATATGTGAGGAGGTAGGACGCTGCCAAGTATGGAGAGAAAAGAGACTATGGATTTTCCTTGCTATTATGAGCACTGTTGAGTAAGTGTGAGGCAAGGGGATAACTACTAGAATTGTGGACATTGCTGAGGAGGAGTCTTCCAAATTCTCCCTCATGGATTCATGGTCAGGCTAGGGGGTGAATCTGGCAAGAAATTTTGGCCGCCTATTCTACGGTTGGGAGGAACATCGTTGTTCCCTTTGCCTTCCCACAAACTGGTTCAGATATGTTGATCTACTCCTTCTCTGTTTTAAATAATCATTTATACTGGTCATATGTAAATGTTAATTCTGTATTGAAGTACTTCCATGGGAGAAATCTATCATGTCATAATCCATTGTTGTAATAGGAAAGACTGTAGGAACATAGTAGGAATTATTTGTCATAGGAAAAACTCTAGTGCTGTAATGAATGGACTAGTAGAAATGATGGAGGATCTTCATCTGGGATAGAGGTAGAATAGAAATAACAGATCATATTACAAGTCACTATGTACAGGGCATGACAAGTACAAAAAATATTGTATATGAAAGTATTAAACTAATTAAGAAGATTTTAGCGCGATTTTTTTTAAGAGTTATCCTTGCCATGGGGTCATACACCTTTAAGTATTCAAAATTTCATAATTAGACTATTTTTTAATGGCATAAACTGTAGAGAAAAACTTTTGATCCTTTGGGTTAACTGTGCTTTGATGTGTAAGCTAGTGGTGTGTAAGAATGAGACCCAAGTTAGGTAGATATACTTGAATTTTTATATTTCTGTAGGTAAAGATGCAGGACCATAGTACGTAACTAAGTTTTCCAATTATTAAACCAAAATCAAGATGAAATTATACCTATGACAATGAATTGTTATATATATAGAGAGAGAAAGCTATGGTTTTGTACATACTTATAGGTGGAAATAAGTACAGATGTTAATGGAGAGTTAAAGTGAATTCTCTACAGTAAGAATGATAATATACGCCTTTATGCGCACACATAGAAGATAGTCAAAATGCCTATTGTTCTAGCAGTCATTAAGATCCAACCTTGCAATTAAAAGAATAATTAAATGTGAAGAACTGATTAGTTTGACAATCTCAGACTCCCTTCTTCTTTTTATTTCTTTGTATAGGTTCCCTTAGATGATGATAATGATCTAAGAAATGCCGATGTATAACCAAGAACGAAAAAATGACTGAGTATTCGTGTATTTCTGTAATAAGCTATACAAAGTAATAACATTACTAAAGTGACGATGCATGACCAGGATATGCATTTAATAGGATTATATGCATACATTTGTATATTAATTGATACCTGTACAAGAGTTTAATATTCTGGAGCTCCCTTTTTTTTGTTGAGATGTGATTCAAAAGATGTGGGTCTTTGGAAATACATAATTTCTATGAAATGGATAAAAGTTCAGACTGTACAGACAACAAATATGGAAATATAGTAGAGAACAACATCCTAACTAAACCTTATTAAAGTTTATGGAATTCAAAAGATAAGCAGTATGTAAAATCTAAATAATATCCAAGGAAGGAATCGAGTCAAAATAACTGTCCATGTTGATGGTTGAATTCCATTTGAGAAAATATGCGCGTGTGCCCCCTTTTTGATGGTCTTCTCTATTCTGAACCAGTACACACCTTTTGCGTTTCGGGGTTTTGGGACTCCTACTTGCGAGCTCTCCCAGACTTCTTGTCCTTCCAACTCCCAGTTGCGAAAATGCCAAAAAGGGCTTAGTGGTTCTGGATCACCCCTTAGCCTACATCCATGTGATCACCACTCTATGACCTAGTGATATTCCTCTGAATGTTTTCGTGGTATTGTGATTCACAATTTCACGATTCCAGCTGCAATGATTGTAGGTCCTTTGAACTCCTAGACCCCGAAATGCTGAAATATCCCCCTTTAGAGATCAACGATTCAGAGTACTCTTGAACCGATGACCAAAATCCCACTGGATCGATGACCGACAACCTTTCGGGATTTTCCTAGAACCTTGACCACTTTCCACGTGTCCTCTTTGATGAACGGTGTCAATTGTTTCGCAATTTCGTGAGCCGAGACTTCTTGTCTCATGAATCCTTCTGCTCAAACTGTCGGTTTCCAAATCCCCGGTGGGCTTGGATCTTTGACACCTGTCCTCCAAAATGAATGGTCCCTATGCTTTCGAGACTTGACGAGTCCTCTTCCTTCTATTTTTATGAGTTTTAAACCTCGTGCACCTTTTCTAGATCTGACCGCTCATGGAAAATCAACACTTCTCCCTTGAAGTTTATGTCGTCCATTCTACCCTTCTATGAAACTTACCAGGGATTAAACACCTCACACCTCCTTCCATATTCGATGACCATTGGACCTTGGTCCTAGATCTGATGGTCCAGATCCTTTTTCCTATGCACCTTCCAGGGACTGAACCCTGTGCACGTATCTTGATCTAGCGACTCTCAGGCCACTGCGCTCCAGATCCAATGGCTGGTGCGATTTTGCGAACCGGGAGTTCATGATGCAACAACTCCATAATCACCTACCTCTCCAAACCCTGAACTCTGAAATAACAAAATTCAATGACTTATAGTGTTGGAAGACACTCGGCCTTAATCTCCTTGTTGCTCTGCAAGATCCAATGACTCTCACAACTTCGATACTTCTCGCTAAAGTGTCTCCATCGTTCATTTTAGATCCTCACCTGTGTGACCTCTCAGAGGTTAAACTCTATGCACCCAAATCCTTTTGATCTAATGGCAATTGTGCACAACCCTGAGCTTTAACTCTCTGAACCTCAAAGGTTCCTTCGACCTAAGTTTAGATATTTCCTATATACATATAGGTATGTTGGAGTAGTTTGAGAGTTAAGGGAAGTGATAGAATTATGGATAAAGTATATCAACATAAGATTTTATGTTCAAAGTAAACTAGACTAGTGTAATAATGTCATTATGGACATAAATTAATCTTACCTTCTCTTAAATTCTAAGCTTAAACAAAATTGAATTATGTCATAGAATTATTATTTTTATGGTGAATTTGAGGTACATTACATTTCATCTCAGCCCTGGATGTTTGTCTAGACTGGAAAAATATAAGGACAAGGAAGGCATGTGAATCACAAATCGGAAGTTAAGTATATTTTGTTAATAACCCATCTTACTCTATTAGTGTACTTCTTAATTCTTTTTTCTTATATATAATTTTCTAATCTTCGTATGATGATTTCTCCAGGTTGTTGTATTTGCCAAGGATCCTGGGTTTATATGCGTGCAAAAATGAAATAGGTATTCAAGTTCCCTTCTGTTCTCTTCCAGGGTTTGAAAAATCCTAGTTGCAAGTTGAAAAGTAGTCATTGTAAACAATTTTCCTCAGTTCCCTATCTACTCGGAAAAGGGAAAAATTTCCCCATGTAACTTTAAAGTTTGGGATTGGGTTATGACAGTATGATTCTTTCAACGAATCCACTATAGGGTTATCCTATACAAATGAAGTATATAAAAGATTATTGAATTAATTCGGTTCTCCTCATCGTTCGAGATTCACCCTATTCTAAATTTAATTACTGAGATTATCATTTTTGGATACATGCCCTGCTTTAAACTCTGATGTTGGCTCATAATGTATCATTTTATTTAATTTCGACATCTCTTATGGTATTACCGGTATATTTTACTCTGAATTGATAAAATTTAAAATGGATCCAACAAGAGTAGTTAACGATAATTTGTGTTGTCAAATATAAGGATAGAGAAATTTTATGGTTCAGTAGTTTAAAATTCGAGAATGCTTAACCGTAAGACAAGTGTTATATTTACATCTATATTCCTGTATGACTATCGTCTTTTAGACTGTATAAGAGGGGTTTTCAAAAGACTAGTAGGATTTTTCAATTGCTTAGAATAAAATACAGAACTGTACGAATATATTTTCCATATCTATATCACCCCTGTCACGAACCCTGAGTGAATGGTTTCGCATGTATATTCATCATTTAATAATTGTAGATTTCCTCATGACGTAAGTATTTCTTAGTTGGAAATCTTTTATTCGGTGTGAATAAAAAAACAAATCCTATGTCATTTTATCGGTAAAGGTCCTAAATAAAAGTCTCCAAACCCTTATGCTTACGAAGAATTACACTTCTGTAATACCTTACACTGGGGAAACGAACTTCTGAAATTTATTGAATATTAAGACAATAGGTCTCTGCATGGGGTTTTCTATTTCATTTATTAAATTTATTTTAATGTAGTTGGTACGCAATACTAACTGCAGTGGTATCCACATACCTTTTGTATATATACATATATATATATATATATATATAGGCTTTTTCCAATTCAATTATTCAAAGATAGATCTGCTAGAACTTCAATTACAGAAGTAAACATATACCTATAAATAGATCTGTACCTTTCAAGTTCATCTATACATAGACAATCCTACCTATAATTTCGATTTTAGAGTTAGATATGCTCTTGTAGGTGGTTCTTTTCTTTCAAGTTCATTTGTAGATAGTTTTGTCTAGCGTTTTAGTTTCAGGAGGAACCATTCCTAGAATTTAGTCTTTCATCATAAACTTATTACAACAAACATATGTCATCCATGGAAATTATTTCAATTTAGCACAATTAGATGCATAATATCATATTCACGAATCATTCAAACAAATAAGGAGAAGATTTACGTATCTGAACCAATTTGTGAGAAGACAAAAGGAATAGCCAGGTCCCTCCCAACCGTAGAATAGGGAATCCACATCTACTTTCCCGATTCACCCCCTAGCCTGACCATGAATCCATGAAAGCGAACTTGGAAACTCCTCCTCAACAATGTCCTTCAATTATAGTAGGTTCCTCTTGCCTCACACTCATTCAGTAGTGTTCATAACAGCAAGGAAAAAAAAAACAATAGTCTCTTCCCCAACATACTTTCCAGTTTCTTTCCTCCTCACATATGTTATTTATCAATAGCCTAGGTCTTTTCCCTCCCTTGGGAATTTTCGCATCTTTCTAAACCCCTGATTTTTAGGGGCTACCAATGGCCAAATCATTGATTTTCCACTTGTAATAAGCATCCCATAGGTAGTTCCAACATGTTCCCCACTCATGGAGTCATGGTCAACTAAATTTAACATGGTTGTTCCATTTGTCCTCCTTCAATCAATATAAAATATGATGTTTTCATACAAGTTTCATAGTCAAATAGTTAGTTGGGTCAAATCAAGTGTCTTCCCAACAGTCATAATAATTAATTACAATTATCAAATTCAAAATTCAGAATTTCCAGAAATGGAAAAAAAAATCCAAATTCGAATTTACTAAAAACAGAATAAATTTCCAACAACTTTAAATTTCAAAAATATTTTATTTTCGGGGATGTCACATCCTTTCCCCATTCAATAAAAAACTATCCTTAGTGTTCATTCCTTTCTTGGAATAGGATTGGATGATATTTCCACAAATCTCCCTCTAACTCCTAGGTGGCCTCCTCAGGACTAAAGTGCTTCCATTGCACCTTTACCTGAGCGATGACTCTATTCCAAAGTGTTATTTCTCTCTGATCCACAATGCACAAGATTCCAACTGGAACTCACCTTCGGGTTCCACCTGCACCAAGTTCCAATCAATCATATGAGTAGGGTCATGGATATACTTTTTCAACAAAGAAACATGAAATACATTATGAATTCTTAGATTAACTAGAAGTGCAAGTTGATATGCTATGGGTCCAATTCAAGATAGTATCTCGAAGGGCCCACAAAACCTGTGTGCCATATTGGCAGAGTTCCCTAACTTCAACGAGATTTTTCGGGCTTTGACCTTCAAATAAACATGGTCTCCCACTTGAAATTCCAAGTGTCTTCTTTTCTGATCTGCATAGCTCTTATGTCTATCATGTGCCTCTTTCAAGTTCTGTTGTACCTTTGTTACCATGTTCTCCATTTCTTGGAGCATCTCTGGTCTAACCATGAGTCTATCAGTCAGGTTATCCCGGCTAATTGGAGTCATACACTTTTTGTTGTACAATACTTTGAAAGGGATCAACTTAGCCGAAGTTTGGTACCCATTGTTATATGCAAATTCTACCAGGTGCAGGTAGTCTTCCCACTTCCTCGGTTTTGTTCTTGCGTACATGCAGAGCCTATCCTCTATGATTTGGTTTGTCCTTTCAGTTTGTCCATCCATTTGTGGATGATAACTCGTACTTAAATTCAAGTTAGTATTCAGTCCCCCAAACATTTCCTTATAAAAAGCAGATGTAAATTTTAGGTCTCTATCTGAAATCACCATTTTAGGAATACCATGCAGTCTAAAAATTTCTTTCATGAATATTTTCACAATGTTTATATCCTTAAAAGTAGACTTTATAGGGATAAAGTGTGCATATTTACTGAGTTTATCGATTACAACCATGATAGAATCATTATGTTTCTGAGTTTTAGGAAAACCTGTTATAAAGTCCAGCAATATGGTCTCCCATTTCCATTTTGGTACTGGTAATTGTTGTAATAGGTCGGCCAGATGTTGGTGTTCATCCTTAACCTGCTGACAATATTGGCACCTAGCCAAGTACTCTGTTGTTTCACCTTTAATATTAGGCCAGTAAAATAGTTTTCTAAGTGTTGTTATTGTTTTCTGGTAACCTGGATGGCCAAAATATGGTTTCTTATGCACTTTGTCCAAAACTGTTAATTTTAACTCTGTTGAATCTAGTATGTAAGGCCTATTTTTCAATCGTAATAGTACCTATAAGGGGTCAAATAGATTTAACATCAATTTATTTCATAAACTAAGACAGTGACTTCATAACAGCATAAAAATCTTCATAATACTAACTTCAGTAACTTAAATTTAACAACGAATAATAAATTTCTATAACAGATTAAAACCATGCATAATTTTAAATAATACCTGGGTCTGATGCTAATAACCCTCCGTTTTTTCGCTTTCCTTCTTGACCACTGCTGCACTGTAAAACATTGCCCAAAACCTAGTTCCACCCTGCCAACTAGGTAACTTCCTAGCTCCAGGATATCATATGGATATCTTGGCCCCTATGCCCAAAACCTCCAGCAACCCTGGTGCTTGACTGATACAATCCCACTCCAAAACTCCCCTTCACTCTGCAAATCCCAGAGCCCCCAAAATCAATCCCCAATCTCCCGTAGAATGTCCTCGTAAACCTCTTTCCCCTCCATATCCCTCCTTCACTGACTTCCCCCTCATTTACCTCCTACCTAACCCATTTATTACCTTCTTATCCTTTAGTCGTTAATGGCCCTGATCCCCTTTATTATTATTTTATCCTATATTTAATGTCTTACCCCTTTGAATTAATATCTACCCCTTTCCGTGTACGTAACTCTTAATTTAATAAAATAATTTATTAACCCCCCTTCAATCCTTTATTTAATTAATTAATCCTTGACAATCATGAATAATTAATTACTAATAAAGAATTAGTTAATGTTATTTTAAGAAATAATTATTGTTTAGCTAACCTTTTAGGACATTTAGATTATTAAATTAATTATAATTAATAATCATATACATCTATTTAAGCAGGGTCGTTACATACACCTCCCCTTCAGGAAACTTCGTCCCGAAGTTAAGGTATCTTATGGTACAAAGGAAAAGAAACATGGTTCACACATTCATAACAAGTAACTGACATTATCAGTA
>JASDQU010252077.1:0-14907 GCA_032191745.1 Picea mariana
GACAGACATTTGGCGTTGCATGTAGAGTTTCAAAGCAGATCTGGACAAACCCTCCCGACCCATTTCATTATCTGGCGAGACGATCGTTTTGAGCCATATAGCAGCAGATTCTGTTGGTGGAATCCTTTTGGGCGCATTCAGTGTCCCAGGAGGGGCAGAAACCCCCCAGGGGTCCAGATCCAGTGCCACAGGGGTCAGATCCGAGATCCGACAGACATCCATTTCAGTCTAGAGACTAGGGCGCTTCTATTGGAGCAGTTTCGAGCACATTCTGACGATCGATTCTTCCGGTTGAGTTTCCCAGCTAGTAGCGATTACCGTATTACCCCGGAATCGCATATTGCCGATCTATCCGTGCATGCATCAGATCTGCTATTATCTTCTGATCACGGGTATTTTTATGTTATTCGATTGTATTCCAGTACTGATCCATGAGATCTGACTGACGTTTAGATTCTATATTTCCAGTAGGCTATTGTATTTCCATGCTTGAACCGTTATTATACATGATATTGGGCAGTTGATGTTCTCTACTTTTGCATGCATCCTTTATATGATTGTTAGACCTTAAATATGCAACATGCACATGTAATAACCAACATGCGCCTGCATGCACCTGCAATAACCAACATGCAACCGCAATAACCAAAGAATATCTCAAATACACGGCTAAAACGCATCCAAAAACCCCTAGTGTATCAGATCTGCGAGACAGAGCATTAGAGCAGTAGCAAATATCTTGATCGAGCGGGATCAGGGATATTTCACAGGTAACACGTTGCATCCTTTGCCCGTACTGCACCCACATGCTTGGACATCCCCTGACCACAACATCCACTCACATGGCTTGGGAGGTCTCTCTGGGAACTTTCCTTTTTGTATGGACACTAGCCCAATAGGATGCCTTGTCCTTTTCCCCAGACTTGTATTGCAGGCTTGTGTAACGTCTTTGAGCTATTGATTGATGTATTAGGATTTTATGCATGTGTTTAATAATATTAATGATGAAATGTGATTGACATTGCTATGACCCCTGTGACTGATGAGCCCATGGAGGGCGTAGCCTTTGNCCCAATAGGATGCCTTGTCCTTTTCCCCAGACTTGTATTGCAGGCTTGTGTAACGTCTTTGAGCTATTGATTGATGTATTAGGGATTTTATGCATGTGTTTAATAATATTAATGATGAAATGTGATTGACATTGCTATGATCCCTGTGACTGATGAGCCCATGGAGGGCCTAGCCTTTGATGTGCAGGACCATACCCGATGGACAGGTACCATTTGGACCGGTACACATGGGGATATGATCAGTTCGGACCTCCATGGGGATGAAGAGCCCACCAGAGGCATGCTGAGAGCCCATTAAGGGGCAGAGACAGGGCAGAGGTTGATCAGAGTCTTTGCACCAGAGAAGAAGAGGACGTTCCACCAGAGGCACCCCGACATAGCTTAGCCTAGGGGGTTGAGCCCTTTTTCACTGAGAGGTTGGCCTTGGAAGGCCTGGGAACTGTCCCAAATGATGTGCCCTGCTCTAGTCGTCAGTACTGGTAACTGTCGGACCCTTCTGCTGGTGAGTTTGGACCCTGGATGGATCCCCCTGGGGGAATGCGCCCCTCTTTCTCTGGCAAAATGCGTCCTAGTGATTCCATCGTCGGAATCAGACGAGATGTGTCTCAAAATGACCGCCTTGGTCTACTGGGAAATGGGTCGGAAGGGTTTCCTTGAATATGGCCCGATTCTCGTTTTGGAACCCCAAATGTATCCGCCAAAAGTGTCGCACGTCCAAGTCTGGAAAATGCGCCCCAGTTGATTCCTTCGTCGGAATCTGATGAGGAATCAAACAAAAGATGCGCCTTGCCTTCCTCTCAAATGGGTCGGAGGCAAATCTCAGAATTCTCCCTGGATGGGATAAGTCGACTAAAAACCCTCTCAGAAGTTGCGCCCTTGCTGCTGAACATTGTGTAACTGCTGCTGAAGAATGATGGAAGACTTGAATGATCTTCCTGGTGACTAGGGTGTGTCTCTCAACACCAAAATCAGCCAACTGGTGTCTTCCTCCCGGAATCCACTGAACTATCTCTCCTGAGATGCGCCTTTCTCCTCAATAACGAGTCATAATCTGCATCATCCTGAATTAGGTCGCTGAACTTTCCTTTATAGCTTTCCAAAACCCTAAATCATGCTGAAACCCTAATTCACTGTTGACTTCTATTTTTAGCTCATAATGACTTAAAAGCACTTTTAACCCTTTTTAGCTCAATGTCAGTTTCCGAAGATAACACCGATGACTGGAGTGACATCTAGTAACCCTATTTACCCCTTTTCTGGCCCTGGCTATAGTCTAACGGGGCGATTTAGACCATTAAGCCTCCTCTCTGGAGCTCCTATTTGGAAAGGGACATTACACTATATGTACCTGGGATGAAAAGGAAACTTGTCTTTGTTTCCGCCTTAGAGGATAAAGGCTACAAGGTTACTTTCTTAGAAGGAAAAGTTCTTGCATGGCACAAGAACTCACACATGGATTATGCCCGGGTGATCGGTGTTCGAGAAAACAGTTTGTATAGATTGACTGTTCGACCAGTCCTTGCCTTATTACATGATATTATCAGCTTGAGCGAGCTATGGCATAGGAGACGTGCTCATTTACATTATAGATCCCTTCCTGCTCTGGGAAGATGGTGATAGGTCTTCCAGAGATACATATTGAGTATGATGGTGTTTGCAGAGGTTGTGCTCTTGGCAAGAATGTCAAGGGGTCCTTTCCGAGCAGTGACAGTAGATCCAAGGGGATCTTGGACTTGATACATACAGATGTTTGTGGACCTATGTCTATTGCTTCCTTGAGTGGATGCTTGTACTATGTTCTCTTCACCAATGATCACTCTCGGAAGACATGGATCTACTTCTTGAAAACCAAGAATGGAGTCCTTGAAAGATTTCAAGAGTTTAGAGCTCAGGTTGAGAACCTGATCGAGAGGAAGATCAAGGTGCTGAGATCAGATAATGGAGGAGAGTACACCTCCAAAGATTTTAGTGATTTCTGTATTGAGACAGGGATCAAGAGGGAGTACACCATTCCTTATAACCCTAAGCAAAATGGGGTTGCAGAGAGGAAGAACAGATCCATTGTTGAGGAAACCAAAGCAATGATACATGATCAGAATCTACCTATGATTCTGTGGGCAGAAGCATCCATGATAGTTGTGTACATTCAGAACATAAGTGCTCATTAGACTCTGAAGAACATGACTGTTGAAGAAGCTTTCACCAAAGTGAAGCCTAAGGTTGGACACTTCATGATATTTGGGTGTCCAGTGTACATTCATGTACCCAAGGAAAAGAAGACCAGGATAGACCCTTCAGGAAGAAAGGGTACATTTGTGGGGTACAATGAATCTTCGAAGGCATACCAGATCTACATCCCTGGTCAGAGACAGATCGAGATCAGCAGAGATGTCACCTTTGAGGAAGAAATAGCCTTCTGAAGATCCAGAGAATCTCATATGGAGATTGACAGCGAGAAGAAAGTATAGACAGTACCTTCTTCCCCTTCAGCAATTCAGAGGGAGATAGTTACTGATCCAGTTGATCCCGTAGCTCCAGTTGATGTTCCCAGAGATATTGCAGTAGGCCAAAAGAGGCCTGCATGGGCTCGAAAAACTTTGCAGGAGGCAGAGGGACATGCAACTCCTCGTGGTACATTCCGAGAGAGAAAGAGACCACAGAGATTTTTGAGCTATGTTTCAGCTATGAGCTACATCATTGATACTGAGCCTTCTTGTCATGGAGAAGCAGCAGGTCAGCAGGTTTGGCAAGATTCCATGATCGAAGAGTATCAGTCCATCATGAAGAATGATGTGGGATATTGTTTCGAGACCAAAAAGGAAGTCTGTAGTGACTTCCAAGTGGATCTATAAATCAAACATGTAGTTGATGGAAGTGTCGAGAAGTACAAAGAAAGATTTGTGGCTAGAGGATTCTCTTAGGTGGAGGGAATAGATTATGAGGAGACATTTGCTCCTGTTTCCCGATACACTTTCATCCGTACGATTATTTCCCTTGCCGCATCCATGGGTTGGAGACTACATCAGATGGATGTGAAGACAAACTTTCTCAATGGAGAGATTGAGGAAGAAGTTTACATCGAGTAGCCAGATGGATTCGTGATACATGAGAAGGAGTCTCATGTCTGCAAGTTGAAGAAATCCCTGTACGGACTAAAGCAGGAACCTCGTGCATGGTATGAGAAGATTGATGGATACTTGATGAGTTTGGGATTCAACAAGAGTGTTGTTGATCCCAACCTATACTACAACATTGTTGGTGACGAGTTCATGATTTTGGTCCTATATGTTGATGACTTATTCCTCATCGGTTCAGAAAGCCTTATTGTTGAATGCAAGCGTGCATTGGCTTCTGAATTTGAGATGAAGAACCTTGGTATGATGCACTACTTCTTGGGACTTGAAGTATGGTAGAGGACTGATGAGATTCTCCTTAGTCAGGGGAAATACACAGTTGAGATATTGAAGAAATTCGGGATGACAAAATGCAAGTCCATGCCTACACCGATGGTAATGAATCTGAAGAAACTGAACGAGAATTCTTCCAATTCAGGCGAGATTGATCCACATATTTACAGATAGTTGATTGGACCATTGATGTATCGGGTTAACACAAGACCTGATATATGCTATGTAGTGAGTGTACTCAGTCAGTTTATGAGTCAGCYGAGACAAACACACTGGATAGTGCTGAGATATTTACGAGATACACTTGGTTATGGACTGAGATATGCCTTAGGTGTAGACATGAGATTGCAGGGATATACTAATGCAGATTGGGCAGGGAGCGCAGTGGACCGAAAGAGTACCTTCGGTTGTTGTTTTKCTTTGGGATCTGCCATGGTTTCTTGGTGCAGCAGGAAACATACTTATGTGGCTTTGAGTACCACAGAAGCAGAGTATATTGCATTATGTGTGGCAGTCTGCGAAGCAGTGTGGCTTCGCAAGCTCCTTGTAGACTTATTTGGACATGAGATGGATTCCACCGTTATCCATTGTGATAACCAGCGCTGAGTGAAGCTCTCAGAGAATCCTGTGTTTCACGATAAATTGAAACACATTGAGATCAAATACCATTACATCAGAGATATGGTGCTGAGGAAAGCTGTACATGTGTAGTACCTTTCTACACACGAGCAGGTTGCAGATGTCTTCACCAAACCGCTTACTGGGACAAAGTTCGAGTACTTCCGTGAGAGACTTGGCCTGGTGGAGAATGCCTCCCTAGCTGAGAGGGAGTGTTGATGATTGCAGCTTCATGAGATATTCTCCAGATCGTTCTCCTCTGTACTAAGTTGAGATGATCTGTGTGAGAACGCTTATGTGATAGGCTAGTCGTACTCTTGTGGACTGAGTTGAGATGACTTTTGTTGGTCTCTTGTCGTGCTCCTCTAGACTGAGTTGAGATGACTTGAGATGGTCCCCTGTCGGACTCCTATGGACTTAGTTGAGTTGACTTGAGATGGCTCTCCAATTCATACTCCTATGGATTTAGTTGAGATGATCTGTTGAGAGTGACGTCCCTGTGGTTGAGCACAGGTGGACGTGTCCCTAGTGGAAGAGCACTAGAAGATGTGTGAGATCCCTTGTTATATTGTCTAAAGAGTAAGACCTTGGTAAAACCCTAATCTGTATTGTAAAGGGTACAAGTCGTCCCCACCATGTAAAGATAATTAATATTGATTTAAAGATTAATTATATTATTGAGTTGTACAAGTCGGACCTATTGTGCCAATAGACACATCTATTAGATTAGTTAGGTCTTGTATTTATAAGAGAGTAGATCCCCATTGTGGATCACTCTCATTCTTCATTGTATCATTCTCTCAAGCATACTTGTACGGATGAAGTGAGCACTTCTCTTAGGCGCTAGCTTTCTTGGTCATAGAGCACCCTCTTGTCTGCACTAGGGTTTATGGTGTGAGGACAATATTCTCTTGACTCTATAGCAAACGATTGTTGGGTTTTTCCCTTGATTGAGGAGGGTTTTCCCAGGATAGCTTCTTGTGTCTTGTGCATGGTTATTCTTCTTGTGATCTTGGTTACTGCAACTATTATATTGTTGCATTGTTTATGGTTCAAGTTCATGCTAAATTGAAAAGAAACTACATGCTTGAGCTAACCATTCAAAAATTCAACAAAGACCTTACTCAAGCCCTTCTCCACACATAGAAACTTGACCTATAGGGGCATCCATTAATACATCACATTTTCCATCTCATTCCCCCTTAGGGTTATCGGGATTCCCCCCTTGAGGTGAACACTTCACCTCTAAAGTGACGGGAACACCTGCCTAAGGTGACAGTGGGTAGGTGCTCTCTTAGTTGTCGCCATTTGGTGGTTGGGTCGAGATTTTCCCAACCTACAACTTGTGCAATAATAGGAGGAAAAGGAGGTGTCTATCGCCATTTTATCAGGGACACCTAGATTCCACACCTTGAGAGTCAAAGGGGTACTACGAGGACAGGGGATCACAACTCTGATTGATGGTGGGGCGACCCACAATTTCATTGATGCAGCTTGGGCAGCCAGGAGACGGATGGCTACAGAGGACTTGAGGGGTTCAGTGTAGCAGTGGCCGATGGGTATAATGTGTCATGCATGAAGAATATTTCCAAGTTGGTCGTGACATTGGACTACACGTTGAACGATGACTTCTATGTCGTCGATTTGGCTGACTCCAATATAGTTTTGGAAGTGCAGTGGATTCAAACGTTGGGGACATCACGTCAAATTATAAAGTGATGGAAATGAAATTATTCACACCAAGAGGTAAATAGGTTGTTCTGAGAGGCATGTCGAATAATACCCCTACGGTTGTGTCAAATAAAAGGATGGAGACAATTTTTAGGCGAGGAGATATAACATATGAAGCCGAGTGTTTTATCACAGAACATGTAGATGCACAGGGCCGACAGCACCATCATGCAGATATTTAGGCATTCTTGAGCATACATGAAAAGGTCTTTGGACATATACCTCCAGGGAGATGTAATATCCCTAGATCCGTAGATTTACCTCAACTACTGACTATCTGCTGCCAAAATTGATACTCTTTGGGATTCTGGATGCGGGTAAGGGTTTCTGATTGAGTTTTAGGTCAGATTCTAAATGTGTTTTCTTGTGTTTACTAGTGTGTAACAAACATGCAATAGATTTTTATCAAGAAACAACTGCCACAACTGCTATTAAGAATAATAATGAAAAGTACAACATTGCATGCGGGAAAATAAATGGAATCTCTCAGCTAGATCAAGACTAGATGGATCTTGGTTGGAATACAATCAAAATGCTAAATCAAAATACCTTGAAAGAAGATGGTCCTTGGATCAGTTGATGAAAAGGAAGAATTGTTGCATGCAACCCTTAAACTACTGCATGCATTCGACAACCCACATGGCAACTACTGCAAAGAATGGAATGTTCGCCCTCGTGGCTAAACTCCTCCGATAATCCTAAAAACTCTCTCAACTGGATCGCCTTGACCTTAAACACCTTCTTACTGACTGTCGGCCTGAAGATCTGCCCTCTGCTGATCTGTACGAACCTCAGATGGGCTCCCCTGGGGGAGTTGCGCACCTCCTAGGCTCTACTGCTGCGCCCTAGTGATTCCACCGTCAGAAACTAGTTGTCGTTGTCTCAAACTATGCGCCCTGGTATCCTCTGAACTGGGTCAGAAGGGATTTATTGGATCTGGTCCGATGATCTCCTGGAGCCACAAGTGTTGCGCGCTCAATGGTTTTATGATGCGCCCTGGATGATTCCTCCGACGTAATATCTCAAGAAGTATCTCAAAAGAAGCACCCTACCTTCAGCTAAAATGGGTTGGAAGGAAATATCTGGATTCTCCCTAGTCAGGACAGGATAAACCTCTAAGTCTCTCAACCCTCATGCCCTCACCCTGTTGAAGTGTGTCCGGGTTGACTGGATCTGTAAAAATGTTGTTGAATACCAATGAAGAATCCGTATGATCCTTTCGGTGACTAGGGTGTGTCTCTCAACACCGAAATCAACCAACCGGTGTCTTCCTCCTGGAATCCACTATCTTCCACTGATTCGCTTGAACCTGTGTGCTTTCTCCTCAGAGCTTTTTTCAAATCATAATCTGCAACAATGATCAATTAGGTCGCTTTTCTCCATCATATACTCTCTCAAACCCTAATTCTCTATTGACCTCTATATTTAGCCTCTTTCACTTAAGTGACCTCTATATTTGGCTTTTTAACACTTTTCACTGAATGTCACTTTCGAAATATAACATTCCCTAGTGAAATGACATCAAATGACCCTTTTCCCATGTTTCTTCCTGGCTATAGTCTAAAAGGGGATGTTTAGACTACTAATCCTTCCTCTCTAGAGTTCCTACTCGGAAAAGGGACATTATAGTCTTCCCTTCCCGAGATTGCTTGTCCTCAAGCAACATCAATCTAAGGTGCTGCAAAATTTTCTCACTCTCCCAAGTAGCATACTCTATTGGAAGTCCCCTCCATCTGACCAAACACTCCCTCATGACCCTGCTCCTCAATCTCCTCTCTTTGAACTCTAATATCTCCTCAGGAACTAACTCCAACTACCCCTCCTCATCCAAAGGTGGAAGCTCCTCTGAAGTCTTGATGAATTGTCCCACTGCTTTCTTAAGACAAGAAACGTGGAACACGTTGTGAATCCAGCTCCCCTCGGGTAGGTCTAGCTCATAGGCCAATTCGCCTACCCTGCATATGACCTTGTATGGTCCATAGAACCTGGGCTTGAACTTCTCCGCCCCGCTCTTCTTCAAAGAGGATTGCTTGTATGGTTGTAGCCTCAGGAATACTAGATCCCCAACCTCAAAGCTATGCTCTACCCTATGTCTGTCTGCATGCACCTTTTGTCGATTGTGTTCCATCTGTAGATTCTCCTTTAGTACCTTGAGAATCTCCTGACTCTCTACTATCCATTCCTTGGCCTTGGGAGCCCGACTGTCTCCAAAAACGAGGTCAATCAAAGTGGGAGCATCATAACCATATAATTCTCTGAATGGGGTCATACTTATGGAAATGCGGAAGGTGGTGTTGTAACAATGCTCTCCAAGATGTAACCACCTTACCCACACTCTGTTGTCCACTCACATAGTTCCTCAAATATCCCTCTACCCACTTGTTGATTATCGCCATCTACCCATCCGTCTGGGGTGGTAACTGGTGTTGGGTGTCAACTCCGTCCCCACCAATCTGAATACCTCCTGCCAAAATGCGCTGATGAACCGACTGTCTCTGTCGCTGACTATACACTGTGGCAACCTGTGATGTCTGAAAATTTCTTTGAAGAATAGCTCGGCCACCTGCACTTTGCTGTAGTTGGTAGGAATCGCGAAGAAATGCGCAAACTTGGTCAATCTGTCAACCATTACATAAATATAGTCCTTACCTTGAGCCTTGGGTAGGCCTGTAATGAAGTCCATGGATATACTTTCCCATTTCTTCTTTGGAATGGGAAGTGGCTGAAGTAACCCTACTGGAAGTGTCTCCTCTGACTTGTTCTGCTCACAAGTCACACACTCACTGATATGTCTCATCACATCCTGCTTGAGGCCCTTCCAAGAGAATCTCTCCTTGACTTGCTTGTAAGTTTTGAAGAACCCTTGATGGTCTGCTAATGGAGAGTCGTGTACTGTTGCCAAAATCTTCTTTTTGAGACCCGATCCGGGCACCAGGTAGACTCGGTCTTTATATAATATGACGTCGTCTATGACTTTGTACCTGTCTTCCTGTACCTTATTTTCCAATAACTCACAAGCGAACTTATCCTTGGAATATTCCCCTAACAATTGGGATTTCCAATCTGTTGAAATCTCCATCAAGGAACAAGTTGTTGGTCTCCTAGATAGTGTGTTTGCCACAATGTTTTTTTTCCCCTTGATACTTTATGTCAAAATCAAAGACCTGGACCTTTGTCACCCACTTCTGCTGACGCTCCTTGAGATCCTTCTACTCAAGGAAATACTTCAAACTATTATGGTCTGTCTTGACCAAAAATTTGTTGCCCTCCAAGTATTGCTTGAATTTGGTCAAAGCATGCATGGTTGCAAGAATCTCCTTGTCATAGATCAAATACAGCCTCTCGAGCTGGCTGAGCTTCCTTCTCTCAAATAAAATGGGTGTCCCCTCTGCATCAACACTGCTCCAATCCCCTCTCTCGATGCATCACACTCCAGAACAAATGGTAGCGTGAAATAGGGCAATGCTAGTACTAGGCACGTGCCCATGACATCCTTCATATGCTCAAATGCCTTCTACGACTCATCTGTCCAGATGAAGGCTCTCTGTCTGGTGAGGTCGGTGAGTGGTGCCCCCAACTATGAAAAACCCTTCACGAACCTCCTGTAATAGATGCAAAACCCAAATAAACTCCTCAACTCTGTCACATTCTTGGGAGTTGGCCAATCCAAAATGGCCCTGATCTTCTCCCGGTGCACTTGTACCCCTTGTGCGCTGATAATGTGGCCCAAGTACAATAGCTCTATCATGCCAAACTCACACTTTGACTCCTTGGCATACAATGACTGTGACTCCATAATGTTGAGTGCCTCATCCAAATGCTTCAGATGCTCCTCCCATGTCTTGTTGTATATCAAAATGTCGTCAAAGAACACCAATACCGATTTCCTCAACTGATCTCGAAATATATGGTTCATGCAAGACTGAAATGTGGTTGGTACATTGGTTAGCCCAAATGGAATAACCATGAACTCAAAGTGTCCATAGTGGCATCTCAATGTCGTCTTCTCTATATCTTGCTCTCGAATGTTGATCTGATGATACCCAGAGCGTAAGTCAATATTAGAGAAGAAAACTACTCCATGCAGTTCATCCATCAACTCGTCAATGCATGGGATAGGATACCGGTTTTTGATGGTCTTCTTGTTCAACGCACGATAATCTATACACATCCTCATGGTACCATCCTTCTTCAGGAATAAGACAACTGAAGAAACAAATGGACTACTGTTGGGTCGGATGTGTCCCATCGCTAGCAATTCCTTGATTTCTTTTTCTATCTCATTCTTGAACCTCCTAGGATGATGATAGGGTGCTGTAATCACGGGTTTTGCACCCTCCTCCATCTCGATAGTGTGCTCAATCCCTCTATCTGGGGGTCTCCCTGGTGGAATCATACCAAAAACCCACTAATGTTGACTCAACAAAGTCCTAATCTTTGTCTGATACTGCTGTTGGCTGCTTGAATCCCTTAGCGTGGTGATCATGCACTCTGCTACATATGCTACTTCCCCATGCCTGAAGATCCTCTCCATCCTCTTCGCCAACACTGTCCTGGGTGCCCTGTCGACATAACCCTCAGTACAATCTTCTTCCCATCACTGTCTCTGAACCCCATCTCAAGGGTTTGGTAGTTGGTAGAAATCTTTCCCAAGGTGATCAACCATTGGACTCCCAACACCACATCTGTGTGAGATAGGTCAACTACATAAAATGTATCTCTCATGGTGTAGTTACCTAACTTTACCTCCAAGTCTGGAACTCTGTCCAAACATTCCACCGTGTGGCCATCTGCTACTGCAATATCAAACCCCTTGAACTCCTCTGTCTGTAGTGCTCTCCTAACTACCAATGCAACGTCAATTAAGTTGTGGGTTGCCCCTCCATCTACCAAGGAAATGGCCCGCTGTCCCTAAATATTCCCTCTGATCCTGAGGGTGTCATACCTAGGGACTCCAGAAAGGGTCGCTATGACTCCTCCCTTTGTCAGTGCTCGTCTCTTAACCTTCTCACAAGGCTGAGGCTTTACCGGTGGTTGGGCTCCTACCGGTGTCAGTGGTCTTCATAGAGGTCTTTCCTCCACATGTGATGGCTCTTCCTATGAGCTGGTGGACTCACTATCATGTGCATGACTGCCCTGTTCCTCCTCATCACTGTCTGCTGCAACCTTAATGTAGTGGATTTCTCCCCTGCCCATGCACCTGTGGCCAGGGACCCATGGGTCTTTGCAGGTGAAGCATAGCTTCTTCCTCATAAGATCACGCCTCGTATCATCATCCAACTTTTCCTTACCCTTCCACTCTTTCTGAAATGGTTTCCTATCCTGGTCCTTCTGTGGCACAAAGGGTATGGAAAACGTTTTGGTTTCTGGCACTGAGTCTGCTAGATCTCTAGTGCGTAGGATGGCATCCTGTAGTGTGTGAGGTTTGTAGGCCTTTACCCATCCTCTCAAGGGTTCTGTGAGACCCTCTGTGAAAAGAATGATCAGTCTAGGCTCTGAAATGTTTATCACTACCACGGCTAACCTCTGTAACTCTATTATGAATGCCTAAGGTGTGCCAGTTTGTCTCAACTGGGCTAAATCCATGAAGTGGATCTCTAGATCTCTCCTGTCAAATCCGTCCATGAGCCTCTGCGTGAAGTCCTTGTATAAAGTGATGTGACTGTGACCCAGCATCACCAGTCCATTATACCACCACTCGTGTGCCTCTCTCTCCAAATGCAAGGTAGCGAAACTGATGGCCTCAGTTTCTGTCATCTAGTTGAGCTTGTAGTGTTGGTTGTGGAGACTGATTATCTTCCTGATTTAGAGGTCTTTTGTTTTCAGCTGTGTTTATACCCCATGAAGTATGTACACTCTTCCATGCGGGGGAGTGAAGAGGGGGGTTACCCCCTCTGCGGGGTCCGAGGGTGTTGCCGTCGTTATACACACTTGCAAATGTGAGCTTGAGTTCAACCCACTTAGTGTGTCCTTGGAGGCACAATGCCTAGGTTCACAGCCCATGTTGTCACTTTGACCAGAACCTCTTTCGTCTAGGCTTACTCCTAGGGAAGCCAAAGGGGGTAGACCTTAGTTACTAGATGAATTAAGTTAGATTCTAGGAGTTAATTTTAATTTCTTAAGGTTAGAGGGGATTCTAATCCTAAGATGCTAAGACAACCATGCAATATGCAAGGGTTAGCATGACAAACAGATCCTTTCCCTAGGTCAACTAAGACTAGTGCCTATAAATTGGGCAAGGGGTCAACTATGTTTCAAGGTGGTTAATTACAAAAGAATTACAAGTTACAAATTTACAATAAAGAATAATTCAATGAAAGAATATCATATACATTCATTTACAAGCTTTACAAAAAGAATGATATATCACAATTACAATCTAACAAAGTATGTTTAATGTGTGCATGATAAAGAAGACTTGAGCATCAATCACATCATCATTTACACTAGATCATCAACAAGATTATCAAGATTAAGCACAATTACTATGAAGAAATGAGGACAATCTACACTCTTTGCTATCAAACCCCCCAAATATTATTAGATGTGGCCAAGGGATTAATAGTTAGGCTTTTCTTAAGGATTTTAAGTTTATTTGGCTTTCACCAAAGCCTCCTCCTCCTGTTGCCAAATAACTGCCGGGTGCTCAAGATATTAAGGCAACGAGGCCCACCCTAGCTTCCACGGTCAGCCCTGATAGTAAGAGTACTTCTCGGAGAGGACACCCATCTGGAGCACCACGGGACAGTCCCCTGCCACTACCCTCCATTGTTTTCCTCAAACTCGTTTTAGATGGTGGAGATGGTGGTCTAAGATACCCTAAAATAGTCTATTAAGTGTATATGATAGTTAGGTAGACTTTTAGGTGATTATTAGAGTGTTTTGAGTTAAGGTACCAAAAAGTGCAAAATAATGAGATAGCCGAAACTGAAAATGCTCAAAAATGTGTTGTTAAAGCTTTAACCATAAAGTGCATCAACACATAAGAAGTAAATGAGATACAAGGCTTAAAGAGATAGATACATTTAGATCACATGCACATCACATTAGTAGATTAGATACCATAGATTTAATGGCAAGAACAGCTTGCCTTATGAGATGAGAAGAAAGAAAATTTAATGTGTTGGCTAAGTTAAACCATTCAAGATAATTCAAGCCCAAGATGTGGCTATTAAGAGAGATTAAGCAATGAGTAAAACAACCACTTATTAATTAAGCACCACAAGAGATATAAAGCATGAGATTAAGATATATGTGCTTAAGAGAAGATTAAAAGCTTGAATGAAAAATAAACCAACTAGAGCAAGATAGATATTAAGTGTGTTGCCCAATGGGCTTAAGAGATGTGAGATCTGATCTAAAGCATAAACATTGAAACCATTAAACAACTTAGATCAATCATATAGCATGAGAAAATAAGGATTAACACTTACCCTTACCTCTTTGGGGGTTTCTCACCCAACTAGGTAGGTTCTTAATTATCTTGTCTTAGTTTATTAGGGTGTTCTTTCTTAGATCTTATTATGAAGATAACTTAGTAAGAGATATGAGATAGCAAGAGAATGAACAACAAACTAAAAAGTGAGTTAGATCTACAAGCAACAACACTACCCACATGGGGTTGAGAAGGTGCCCACACCTTCTAAACCTCATGGCCAAGCTAGGAGAAAACTCAACAAAACTGAAATGTAAGCTAGATCTATCCACGTCCTAGTCTACCCACAATCTTGAAGAAGAGGGGAGGCCGTACCACTTCCCCTCTTACACCTCAAGCCCAAATCTAACAAGCAAACAAAGAAGAAAAGTGCACTTTCTTAGCTAGAAAAAGAGAAGAAAGGTGAGAGATAGTTACCACGTCCCCCAAGGGGTTGTTGAGTGTTGTATGTATTTTTCTGGGGCAGCCAAGAGCCTCCTATTAGATCTGATATACCTGTGATAACAACAAGGTCTTCTTGCTAGGATGGCTACATACAACCAAACAAAGTTAAGGAAAAAGCTTGCCCTTTTGGGACAAGGTTTTTTCACAAGATAAGATAACATTTTAAGATATTATTGACCTATCTAAACAATGTATGCTAGCT
>JASDQU010252081.1:2403-16240 GCA_032191745.1 Picea mariana
ACCGACCCACCAAACGGTCCTAACTCATCCACATGCTGTCATTTCGGGATTTCACGGGTCAGGGTTTCGGGACTTGCGAGTGCAAGAGAACTCGCACCTAGATACTCCGGGTGCCGAAAACTCTGAAGACTCCTAACTTACCCCCATGCTAATATTTCGGGATTTTGCAAGTCAGGGTTTCGGGACTTGCGAGTGCAAGGGAACTCGCCCTTGGGTATTCTGGGTACCAAAATGACAAAATGTTGAAGTCTACGAGGACCATTCTCCCTCGTGCAAGATTTTAAGACTTAAGCTATAACATCCTCCTTCGGGTCCTCGGGCAATTTTCGCCAGGTTTGAAGACCAGACTGGAAGGTCTTCTAGAAGGTAAGGGAGTGGTCTCAAAAGGGTTCCTTTGTGGGGAAATCTATCCAAGGCATCAGGTAAGACAAATACTGGAACAAATCTCTCGAGAACAGACTTGAAATCTGTATTAGTTCAATATATATATATATATGCACATAAGCCATACATGGTCTTTCCACTAAAGCATGCAGCCATCATTTTGGATACAAACACCATACATACAGTCTTATACTAAAACCATTCATAATTGCACAGACTATGAGTATACATGTCAGCATATAAATTTCAAGATACAATATATAACACACTTATCAGAAAAACACCAGATGTGATGCAATTATTGAGAGGGGTGCTCGTTTCCACCCAACTGTAGGCTCAATGATTTTGAAGGGATTTACCACTAGCCACTCTCGAGATGAGACCATAATTCTTGAGACTCTCCGTCTCTATTCTTCGACGATCGAAAATGAAGGTTACTCCCCTTCTTTTATGCTATCACTCACTCTGTATTTTTTGTTCCAGAGTTCTTCCAATCTTCCCCTACGATCTCCCCCCCTCGCGTCCCCCCCTTCCACACCTTTTACCTGCCTTTCCTTTTCCGACAAGGTTGCGTGTGGCACAAATTTCTCCACAGTGGTCAGGTCTGAGGCCTCCACGGATGGGTGGTTCACCCCCATCCCTCGTTAACTCATGAGGAGCCTCTTCACCTACCAACCTAGTGAGTAATTCATTTTGGGACCAGTGAGTTACTCTTGGTTCTCCGTGCCAGTGAAGACCAAATACGGTATTTGTTTCAGTGGAATTTAACGCCACCATTCCAGGTGCCTTCCACCACCTTTATTCAGCCATCATGGTCTCTTTTTCAGCACATCCCCCTCCCAGCAGTCCTACAATATATATATATATATTCAAAATGTTAATTTACATTCGTCGACCTTGTATACTAAGGTCCATTCAAATCACACATTGACATCTTTGATTTTGCCATAGTTCTTGGCCAATATAGTTATTTTTACAGACTGGGGGAAACAGGGTGTTACAATCGTTTTAGAAAAATGTGTGTGCTCAGTCCCTGTAAGAAGACAATCTCTGTAATAGATGCAACACAACTATTTTTCAACCATGTTTGGGTACATTTCAGAGTGCCAACCTCCATCAAATCTGATAGGGACAATAGGTTCTAGGGAAAATTTTGGACAACACTTTGAAAAAGAATGGATACCAAGTTGAAGTACTCCACTTTCTTCCATCCTCATACTGATAGACAAACCGAGGTAGTAAAAAAAATGTTGGTGCAACTGTTGAGAAGTTACAACAATAGACATCAACAGACTTGGGATGAACAAATAATCTACATTCAACACTCTTACAATAGAACACTTCATTATTCCACCAATAAGTCTCATTTTGAGACTTGTTTTGGTTATATACCTCCTTCACCATTTGATATTGTTTATGGATAGCAGAAGGAATAAGCAAGACTATAAGGAGAAAAGAAAAAAACAAACACATTCATGTATAAGATCTAATGGTTCAAGACAACTCAAGAAGAGCCAACAATTGTACAAACCCAGACACGATCAACACAAGGAAGATCATAAGTTCCATGTTGGAGACAATGTGTGGCTCTATCTCTATAAGGAACGATTGCAAGGAGCAACAAAGGAACGATTGCAAGGAGCAACAAAGAAACTCAAGCCCCTTATATATGGACCATTTGAGATCATTGAGCAAGTGAATGAGAATGCCTTCAGACTAAAACTTCCACCTTATATGCAGATCAACTCAGTGGTGAACGTGGAAAATTTGAAGTTGTTCGAACCCTCCATACTGGATGAGGAAAAAGAACATCAGGTTATTCCCACTATGAAGACCTTGAGCCTCATGGACTTGAGGAGTTCAAGGAAGACATAGTTATGCAACACAAGGAGCGGACGACTTGCAAAGGACAACAAGAAATGTGGTAGATTGGTCTCAAAGGACAAACTACAGGGAAAACGAAGTGGTATGAGAGGAGCCAAATCACAAGTAAGTTCCATCATCTATCGTTGGTAGCTTTTGGGGACCAAACGTCTCCCAGTGGGGAGGTTTGATCCTAATCAGATCCGACGAGAACAATTGGCTATTGGCTTGAGTCTAAGATGATCAACACAGACAAAGTTTAAGGCTATGGACAAAGAAGGAGATCGACTTGTTGGCGTGAAGGGCCCCATTCCATCACAGATGATGTTTATTTTGTATGTAATAGATGTAAAGGAATACAACATATTGCAAAGAAATAATGAGACTTCATGAGACCCTTTCCATGAGAAAAACCAAACAAATAAAAAATGGAAGGAGTTACAGAGTGAAGAAAAGTTGAAGCGTCGAGGACACCTGACCTCCCAACTAACCTCTTTGTTTACTCAATGTTCTATAATATGTTTCCCCACAATGAAAAAATGGCTCTTTCAGTGTGAAATATGTATAGAGGATTCCCATATGCCACTAAGAAGCATAGAGATGAACCAGGGAGCCTGTAATTTTTCCATTGTTTAATAAATAAGAGCTTGGCCAAAGCCAAAAGAATGTTGGTTTTCCTGTTTGGGTTTTGAGGGTAAATTATGAGTTTATGTGTGCTGGTCATTGTGGTTGTATTTGTTTATAAATGGTAAATGTTGTGCACTATAATTAATGGTCCATTATATATGTTTTAACGATGAGAACTTCATGTTGTTTGGGTTGAGCTTGTTTTACATTAGTATGGTTCTCATCGATTAGTAAATAGATTAACAGCTCATTAACCACATACGTATTACGGGGTAGACTAACAACTCATTAACCACATACGTACGTTGATTATGGGGTAGACTAACAACTCCTTAACCGCATCCATACGTTGATTACGGGGTAGACTAAAAACTCCTTAACCACATCCGTATGTTGATTCCATGAATAGAAATTGATGGCCCTCCTTCTCAAGCCATTGTTATTTCATTAGGGGCTTCTAATTTTGTTTTGAATCATTGGGCACGTTCTCAACTCGTTGGGGCGTTGTCCTTTTGGCCATAAATCGTAAACGATATACATGTTGAAGTCTAGGGTTGTCAAGGTGTGTTTATTAGCTTCCCACAGACCATATACACCATTTTTTCCCACTCGTCGACCAACAATTTCACCCATACATTTTTCTTTGTCGTTGAATGCTGAAATCGACTTCCCAACGTTTTTGGCTCATCGTGGGTTGCCAAAATCTCCCTTGTATGTTTTTGATTCACCATGGGTCACCATAATCACTCTTTAAACATTTTTTACATGTCGTTGGACATCAAATTTGCCCTGCATACTTTCCTTTCAATTGTTGGTCAATATATTCAACTTTTCCAAGTTTCTCCTTCACATTTGGGTATCGAATATGCCTCTTATGTATTTGTTTTCCCCACGGGTCGACACACTTCAACTTGGTTTCCCCTTTGGTCGAGATCCCTTCCTAAGTTGACTGACAGTCATCCCTTAGTACTTGCATTTCCTCCGACCTGACTCGGGTCAATTCGACTTGGGTCAATTTGATTTGGTCAACTTGCTTTCCCTCCTACTCGACTTGTCGCATATTTTCAACTTGACCTCTGGAGTAACCGACTTCATTTATATTTGACTCATTTGTTTCCAACTCAACCTCTGTAGTAACCGACTTCATTTATATTTGACTCATTTGTTTCCAACTCGACCTCTGGAGTAAGCAACTACATTTCTATTTGGACCAACTCAACTTATGGCTTGATTCGTTGAATATTTCTGGTCATCCAAAGAGCTAAGGATATAATTATTTTATAAAGAATTGTTTTGGTAAGACAGATAGGCAATAAGCCTCTCATTTACAGATCATTAGTGAGATATTCAAATACGAACAAAGTAAAAACAACAACAAAAACAACTATATAAACATCAGTTGTTAGTTAGTATATTTGACTTTCTTTTTCTTTCCTTCGTCTATTGATGTTATTGAAATTTAGTAAAATAATATGACAAGTAAAATAATATGACCCTTTATTCCACTATTCAATAAGCTTATTAGATATTACAACAATTTACTATCTTTTTACAAGAAAGCAGCAAAATGTTTTATATACCAGCATAATGTTTGAAAGGGTGGTCTTCCCCACTTCGTTTACTGGAGGATTAAGTTCTACTGCTTGGGCTGTGGAATTATGAACCGTTGTATCTATATAATGAAAAATCATAAAAATGAACTGAATTGTTTGCTCCAGATGCACTGCCATCCCAAGGATGTAGTTCTTAGGAGGGAAGAGATTATGAACCTGTGGAGGCTCCTTCTTGTTTGCAAAGCCTGTTGGAGGCTGCTTCTTGTTTACTATCTAGTTGCTTTCAACATGTAATATATAGAGAACCTAAGTACACAAATATCTTACCAAGTGGAAGATGTATGCATAAAACGTGGAGGGTCTGATTTTCCTACCAGATACATGGCTGCTTAATGATTTTTTAAAATCATAAATTTTAAAATGAATTATTCCCTCTGACAAATACTCAAAAATATTTCACATACACCTGCTGAAATTAGGTCACATCACCATCTTTCAACTAATGAAAAATTAAATATATTTAGAAATTTCCAAATATTATTTTGGTTATTAAAAAAAATAGTTCTAATAAAAATTTAAAAAAAACTTAGGAAAAACAACCAGAAGTACAAAAAAATTAATGAAATATAACTCTAACCGAAATAGAAAAACGCACTAGTTAATACCAATTAATACCCAAAACGCACCAGCGATCAACTATTTTATTCCAAAGAGTATGGTGATGAATGATGACTTCTGTATTCGAAGGTTTCATTTCTACGAGGGTTTTAATATGTTTTAATAACAATAAAATCAAATATAAGTTTTGTGTAAATGTCCAAAAAAAACATATAAGTTTTGTCTAAATGTCCAAAAACGCATATCCATAAACAATTAAAAAATATATTTCAATTTTTTATGTAATATTTTATTTGATAAATAAATAAATAAACATGGTTACAAATGAAGGTGTTTTTATTTCAAAGTTTGCATGGTAAGGAATGGAGGTGTTTTTATTCCAAGGCTTTATTTTTGTGAGGATTTTATTTGACACTTTTAAGGTATTTATGAGGCACTCAAAATGAGAAGCTAAATGTAAGAAGCATTCATGGCACCACTCTTATATAACATTCATATTTTTTATGGAGCTATGTGGATTTTCAAGTAGCTATGGGGCACTTGAAACTAGTGGTTGAATGTATGAAGCATCCATGTTCTTTTTAAATAAATGATATATTTATTTGCCTAGTCCCTTAAGATAGCCATGGGGATGCATAGCAACACGTGTTGAAGAGACTTTATAACCAACATAATTATCACACATTGATGGCAACAAATTTGTGTATGTTTACGTTGATTGCAACAACATGTGCATGATTTGGTAGACAAATTTACCTATTCCATTGGCATCACCATCATAGGTCCATGCCATGTTGGTATCTCTTAATGTTTCCAATCTAGTTCAATTTATTCTAGCGTAGTCGTTGGTTCAACCACCTATGGTCTTTGCACAACATTTTCAATGTGTGAACGCACTAAAATTTCAACAACCTAGTTAGCATCTAGGTCATGGCTATCATAATTTAACTCCTCTAGATTGGGCATTTGTTTACGATCAAAGAGAAAAAAAACAACAACATGGGTCCATACCTTTGTGAATTGGTCCTTCAACGATGTAGATCAAATGATGTGCATTTATTTTCGCACTTCCCATTCATCCTCTATCATCTTGATCATTGTCTCTAAATGAAGTGTCTTGATCCAATGATGTACTTTTATTTTGGTCTAATAGTGCATGATTCAATGCATTGTCATGTGATTTCACAACAAGACTAAAATTTGCATCATAATGGTTCCTTTATCTTTAGGTCAACCCACAAATACACAAATGATCAAAGTATAAATCATTGGTCTGTAGAGGCTAGTGTCTATGTAGTGACATATTTAGGGTTATGAGAATGTGTAATCTTTGCTCCTAGTGACCAAAGAACCTTTATAAACTTGGTGGGGAGATACACAACACATCAACAAGAATCCAACCCCTGACATTCCAAACAATGGTGATTTGGCAACGAATTAATCTAACAAACCCATTAACGATTAAATTTCCAACTCCCTCAGTGGAACTATTTCACCTAACAATTATTTTATGAAGCATTGTCACATAAAACTACAAAACTATTTCACCTTGCAATTATTTTATCAATCATTATCACATAAAACTACACAGACATAAACTACATTGAGTACTAGTGTGTCCAAAATTATGCAAAGTTATACACACGATTCAATGTCCTAGGGTAGAGATTGATGGAAAATATGTATGATTGAATCAACATACAAAAAAAGTTTTGAACTCGAAACAATGTGATCACAGTCTATAAGCATTCCATCACTAACCCAAATGATATGTAGGAATAATTTTTCATAATTAGAGATTCTCAGTTTGAAATAAATCGTGATAGGGTCATTTAGATTAATGTAGCACTCATACAAGACTTTGCTAAAAAAATACATACATTTGGCTATTGACATGGCACACTAGAAGAAAGACATGTGAGATATATATGTCATTCTAGTGATAGACATCGATTTTGTGGATGCCTCCACCTTTTCCACCAACTCTTTGTGTTGCACTGCATGTATTGATTCAATTTGATGGCACCCTTCACATGACATGGTTCAAGGTATCCTCGAACAACCATCCTATCATACATCATTGGGCCATGGTTGTGGAAGATGGTGTCATAACTATGTGCACCTATGACATTATCAATAGCCTCATAGAAGCGATGCTCCACCATGCCATAACTACCCACCTCCCATTCTCCCCCCTTTCGTTACAAGAAATCTTCAATGTTTCCAACAACTTCATTTCATCCTTGCACTACAACTTCCTCACATTTTCCCCAAAATTCTTGAACACAACCATCCTCTTCCATTTGACACAGGTCAACCTCTACTCCTTTTCTTCTTGTCCAATGAGTCATCCTAGACATATGTAGACAAAAAACAATAAGCGCCAAATAGAGAAACATTAAATATGATAAATCCTAAGATATACATTATCAAATGTGGAATGCCTCTAATCATGCAGTGTATATCCCATGGTATATGTCAATCAATGTTGTACTTTTTGGTGCTTATTGTTTTCCGACACAGAGATAATTTGAACATTGGCTTGAGATTGTTCCTTCTAGGCCTCCACAACCTCCACAATATCCCTTTCACTCTCATGAACAAGGATCCAATGTACCTCAAAAAATATTGTCTTCGCCTAAAACCCAACAACATGGTCATTATCTCAATGAGATTTCCACAACATCTTGCCCACACCATGCCTAACTTCAAGCATAACTACCTTTGGAGCCTTGGAAATAAAGTTTTATTTAGCAACATTATTATATCATCGATCATTTAGATTCAATACAAGGATATGCTTTGGACTTAGATGATAATGAAATCCCGAGGGATGTGAATGTTCATTGCTTGAACCAATAATTTTACTGACAAAATAATTAGGGTTGGATTGCACATTGGTGATGCATCTTTTGCCATGATTTCACCCCTGTTTGTGGTGCCAATGCATTAAGTGTCATTTGGATGTTGTTTCAAAGCTCTATCTAACCATGTATCATCTTCAGTGACTCAACTATTGAACATACTTACCAAACTTATGACTTATTAAACCAAATACTTATAATGAAGCATCATACCTTACTCCACCAAAAAACATTGGATATCAAATACTGTTTTTTCTTTAAATATTAATATTTCCAAAGATTTCATTATTTAATCTATGCCATCACAATGAGCTTGCTTGTGTTTGGGTTGGTAAGAGTGCATTTACAATTGTAAAGAGTTGAAAAGTTGTAAAATGACATCAGGGTTGATTAATTACTCTCATTTTATTTTCTTCTTTGTTTTTATTCTATCTCATTTTGCCTTATCCCCTTGCTAATATTCTTTCTTGACATATCTCACTTCAATGTTAAAGAATCATTCTCCTCCCTGATCCATATCACTCAATAAAAAACACCTAGGTTTATATTTGTAGAAATCAACACCATGAGAATACTAGATTAATGAGTCGGAATAAATTTTGCACCACTCTTGATCAGTGCTCTGTAATAACCGGTTGTATGCCATCGTTTAGAATGGGATTTCCCATTTTTTGGAATAGTCCAATTTTTAGGTTGATGCAATCTTGGCCTCCAATGTCAATAGGTATATGTGCATTTTGCCTTCCGTATATGCACAATTTTCCTTCCATATATGCACATTTTTTATTCCATATATGCGCATTTTGGCTTTTGTATATGCACATTTATGGAAACCAAAATGCGCATATACAGAAGCTCTCTTCTGTATATGCACATTTTTCCTTCCGTATATGCGCATTTGGCTTCTGTAAATGCACATTTTTTCCTTCCGTAAATGCGCATATACGGAATCCAAAATGTGCATATATGGAAATTTACGCATATACGAAAGCCAAAATGCGCATATATGGAAGAGCTCCAATAAAACGAAGTGTATCAGGTATAACAACACTGATAGGATGCCAAATAAAACGAAGTATATCTGGCATAACGGAAATGGAGCCTATTTTCCATGATATAAACCCCTATGTTTTAGTCAAGCCTTTGCATGGACTGAACTCATGGAGAAAGGCAACAAACTACACTGACAAGCTGCCAAATAAAACAAAGTGTATCAGGTATAATGACACCGTCAGGTTGCCAAATAAAACGAAGTAGATGTGCAAAAACCCTACTTGGCATATAATAAGTTACAACACTAGACCCTATAATCAATACATGCCCTTCTCATAGAGAAATAAAAAAAAATTGACATAGCATAAAAAAAACATTTCTCATAGAAGAGCAAAAACCTGAAGTCAAATTTCGAAGCAGATGTGCAGAAACCCTGTTGGGCATAGAGTAAGTCATGAGACCAAACCATTTAATTCGATCCCTACACTTCTCATAACAAGTGCAAAAACCCGACAGAGCATTAAGAGCACTTCACATAGAAAAAGATAAAACTAGACAAAACATAAAAGCAGAAACAACCAGTTTACAATGCCTCTGATTTTTCAATGCATTTTATCTCACCAAAACCTTGGAATCCCTACTCATTTGTTTCAAAAATACCCCTAAACAAACCTAGGGGCTCTGAAATGCAATCGTGGAACCCAAAACGCTTCTAGACCCAGGAAGCTCAATCACTCATTGAGCAGTGAAAGCCAAGAAACACCAAAATAAGCTTGAATTTCTTCACTTAGTGAAATAGTGGAAATGGGTAGAAGTGGAAAGACCGCCATATCCACAATGGAAAGAGGTATTTTGACTTCACCCATTTCCACTACTCCCATAAGACTTCAGTTCTTTTGAGAGACCTCGTCTACTCTGATATTCCTGAAATAAAGAATGGTGACGAGGTCAATAAATAGAGGTCTTCTACCCCAACCCCGCGTAGAACCCTAACCCTCATTAGTTCAACATGAACCCATGGGTTATGGACATATAAGCAAAACAAACATAAAACACATGTCTCTTAATTTTTTAAATTTAATGTCACCATGTCTCACGTATATATGGCAATAAGTTTGTAGTGAATATGGCTATGTTACCAGATGAGGAGTTGCAGTTTTGGAATTCTAATTTTTTTCTCATAAATATTATAAACTAGGATACCACTCAAGTGAGGAAAGGGAATGATGAAAAAAAGAGAGGAATAACATACCTTTTATTATTATTATTATATTCAGTGAAAAAATAAATGATAAAATAAAAATAAAATGGAAAAGTAATCATCACTAATCACTAGTAAATACAAAACCATGTTATTGATGTCACTTGAAATTAATTTTACATTAATCCTTCATACAATGAAAACAATATTTATTTACAATGAATTTAAAGAAGAAATATTCATAAAGGAACTAGAAGAATTTGTGGTAGGATGGAGAGAATGCATGGTGTGTCAATTGAAGAGATCATTGTATGGTTTGAAAGATATCTCCAAAATTAGTGTTTTTTACATGCTTCTCTCCTAGAACTTCATGGGTAAAAGGTTCAAATTGCATTATGGTTTGCAATTTTCTACATGGATGGTCTTGACATCAAATATGCATCTTTGTTTGCAATACCCTTGTTGTATTTGATTATTAGATATAATTGTTGTATTAAAAATCGTGGGGTGGACGATAGTTGATGTAAATCATGATCTTCTTCCCCAAAATATAATACTTCTATTTCTTCGTTGCTTGAACAAGGGCATATTATTCCTTATCATATATGTGGTAGTGTAATCACTACTCCATGCAACAACTTGGAGTGGTTATAACACACAAGTATTCTTTCTTGCATAAGGACTATTCCCATGGCATACCCACTTGCATAAATCTCAATCTCAAATGGGTGTTGCAAATTAGACATTGCTAAGGCTAATGTTTCATTGATTCATTTCTTCATATCATCAAAATAACATTGTTGTTGTTTTCCCCAATGAAAACTCTTCCATGTAGCCATCAAGAGATGAAGTGGTGACGATCCAACAATTTTCTCCAAAATCTTATATTATCCAAGATAAATAATACTCCTAATAATTTTATTAATTTTTTTATATAATATTTAACAACAACAAACTAATGGAGCAAATATATTCAACAATAATGCACACCCAACTCAAACTTTCTCATTTCCAAAGCATACATTTATACATAGAGAGGAGATGTCTCTAGAGGCAATCATCTCCCATAATATCTCAACAATTACTCCTTAATTCACTCAACAATCACTCCACAAATCTCTCAAGCATATTTATCTAACTCTAATTAGAGATATGAGATATAACAACTAACAACTAACAACAATTAATCTAGAATATTTCCAAGTGTATTATTATACCGACATTTCTTCTCTATAATGATCATTTGGAAATATTCGAAGATCATCTCTGAATTTGCAAAACTTTTCCTTTGATAGTGCTTTGGTGAATATATCTGCTACTTGCTCTTATGTTCTGCAATACATGATCTCGATCACACCTTGTTGAACCAAATCTGGAACAAAATGATACTGAATATCAATATGCTTGGTCTTCTTGTGAAAAACCAGATTCTTCGTCATTTGAATATCACTTTGATTATCACATATCAACTGAGTGGGTTGTTCTCGTTGCTCATGTAGATCCTCCATAATTCTTTTTAACCACATTGCTTCACATGTTATTTTTGCTACAACTTTATGGTCTGCTCCTGTTGTGGAGAGAGAAACTGTAGATTGCTTTTTAATACTCCAAACAAATGTTGTTGAACCCATGCTAAATGAATACCCTGAAGTTGATTTTTTGTCATCCTTGCAGCTTTCCCAATTTGAATCTGTATAACCAATCAGCCTGAAGTATTATGTAGACCTATATTCTAAACCATAGCTAATTGTACCACGCAGATATCTCAAAATTCTCTTAGTTATTTTCCAATGCAATTCCTTGGGTTATGCCATGAATATAGATACCACACTGACTACAAAAGATATATCTGGTTATGTTGTAGTTAAGTAGATCAAACTTCCAACTAATTGATGATAAAAAGTAACATCAACTCAGTGGGAGTCTTCATGTCTGTATAACTTTAGCCCGACTTCCAAAGGAGTTGCAACTAGTTTGCAACTCAACATTCTGAACTTCTTCAGAATATCCCAAGTATATTTGGCTTGTGACATGAAAATACTATCTTCCTTATGTTAGACTTCAATACCCAAGAAATAATGCAACTCACCAACCTCTGTCATCTCAAACACAAAAAACATATGTGACTTAAACTTTTAAAATAGTTTAGCATTATTCCCTATGTAGATCAAATCAATGGATGAGTGCAAGTTAATGATGGTCTCTGATGATGCGTTAATGGCAATGCAAACCTGGAAAAACAACAATCTATTAACTTGGAGGGATTCTTCAAGGTACTTTTACAATGAATTTGAATATGATGTAAGAAGATGAAACCCAAAAAATTGAATTAGTTTTTTGAATATACAACTTGTATTCATAGACATTGTAAATAACTATGTCAAATTTGATTTTTTATAACAGTGATATCTTATTTTTCCAACAAAATATAAGGTATATGTTTTTTGTTTATGCAGGTGTTGAGTACTTTAACGATGAAATTTCATTCTAAAAACTTGTATGCTTGTAGAGAACCTGTTTTTCTTGTGCCTTGTATTTTTTGGAAATTTTAAATATTAATTTAATATATTTCTTTAAATTATACAAGTCAACATATGATTGAAATTAAAATGTCTTTTGTTCGTGCAGGCTAAGAGGGTCTTAACTTGATCAAAACATTTTTTTTTTTTTTCAGATTGTAGGTATCGGTCTCCTCTAGTGCTACATATAACTCATTTGAGAAATGGTTAAGCCCATAAAAAGTTATAGCAGAAATAAGAGAGGTATGTATTCTAGGATTTTAATATATGTGAAGACAAAAATAAATTAAAAATAATAAACAATATTAATTTTATTTTTTAAAATTATATAGCCGACTCTATCTATGTATATAGTTTCGTCAACAACTGAATTCTTTAGCCTATAGAAAAATAACCTCAAGGACAAAGATATAGAGGGGTATTCACAAAAATTGAGGTTTTTATCAATTTGTAGACCAAACCACCAGGTTTTTCATCTCGAACCTAAATCTGAGCCAACTAAGTCAAGACACACCTTATCAATCCCACCCAAAAAATTTGAATTCAAAAGAATGTGTGCACATTCTTAAGAGTGTGCACATGCTCTTATAAGTCATTCCTCTCTCTCTCTCTCTCTCTCTCTCTCTCTCTCTCTCTCTCTCTCTCTCTCTCAGTGGATAGTCTTTGTTTTGTTGAAGCTAGACAACACCTTCTTACACACTTATTTTCTCACTATATTTGGTTTTTGAGACCTCTCACAAACTCTATTTTATTTCATTTTAGGAAACACTATTACTTGCTATTTAAAAAAGTAAATCCAAAATGATTCAGTAATATTTATTATTTCATTATATTAATAACGATAATTATTTCAAATCTTGCAATCCATAAATTTTACTATTATGTTTACAACAACCATTTGTAACTACTTTTTTCTTTTTCCCGTAAGTTGTAGCTATCTTGGCATCATTGCATGCATACTACTTACTGTTTGGTCGATTGTTTTTGTACAATGATTGGATCTATGGGGAATTGATGCATAGAAAGAAGTTGGAACTTCTTATTTGGTGATTTTTAAAATTGAAATTGTATGTAAGTTGCTATATCAAGGTAATCTGTTAAGTTTTTATGTTTATGTTTTTAACGTTGTTGTATTCCATGTGAAACAATATGATGATGTTATGTTAAATGCAATTTCATAATAATTTTATGTTGTTCCTGGGATGATTTTTTATT
>JASDQU010252082.1:0-10400 GCA_032191745.1 Picea mariana
AATCCTTCTCAGCAAGTCTAGTTACATGGAGCAATTACTTTTTGTTTGCAGTGGGAACTGCAAAATCTTAGGTGTGGGGGTAATGTTGGGCTCATGATATGGTTAAATTAATGATGATGATTAGATCATTTTTGTTCGATATTATGTGTGTATTTTACTATTTTGAAGAAGTTTTGAAGGATTCTTATATCAAATCGCCATAACTTATACCAGGTATGTATAATTGATGTTTTGTAATGGTTTTAATTTTAATTCAATATGATTTAATGATTACAAGGAGCTAAAGAGCGATCTGTGTGTCACAGGGCAAATTCGCATGGCGTTTTTCCATCCAGCAGCTCGTCCGGTACTTCATCTAGCACTATTACAGGCAGGTAACTTAAATATTCATTTGTGGGAGCATGAAGTGGAATATGAAAAATTCGGCACATGGATTTTGTGCGTAATATGCCCAATTAGGTCCCACAGGGGTCGTTTCCTGAAATTCTGAATGGATTGAGAGCAGTTCATGGTTTTCAATTCATCATCCGGTACTCCATCTGGCATTGCATCCGACATTCCATCCTATATTAAAACCGTGGGCGAGTTGGCGGTTGTTATATTAGTGGCCAGTGATGGGAAAATCGATGACATGAGTTTTTATTTTGATCATAGCCTCCAACTACTGATCTTCTGACAACTTGGATTGGGTTGTTATATTGGGCATTTATTGGCCCGCTTAATTTCTAGAAGCCACTGGCGGTTAAAACACATTAAGTACAATTTATTGTTTTTAGAGGAGGTTGACCCTTCTAGTGGTCGACCTCTCAGATTGTAACCTCTATAAATACCACAACAATGGTTAGACAAATAGCGAAGCTAAGGATTGTTAAGTTTATAATCTAGCATCATTTTTGTTGTTTCAAGACATTTTCACAAACTTATGTAAAACTGTGTTTTTTAATTTAAATGTTGATATCATGTTGCTTGAGCTCATGATTCCCTCTTGAGGAGTATCCATGACCTGCTGGGGGGGACACCAGTGGTCTGGGTGAATATTTAGTTAGTTAGTTTGTGTATTTGATTTATGCAATTATCATTTCTTTTATTTCTTGTACATGTGTTTTTATCTTTTTTTACTTAGTGTTTAATTGTTGTTTATTGTTTAATTTTTTCAGTTTCTTGTTGCAGGTTGCTTATGAAGGATAGTGTTAATATGCCATGTCTCTTTAATTAAATAGGAAACAATCTTAAGCTTAAGCCACTAACCCCTATGCGTAATTAGATGATAGTTAGAATTTTTGTATGCTGAAATAGAATTTAAAACATAGTTAAAACAAAGTATTTAGTTAATGGTTTCTTTGACAAGGTTTCGATGGATGATTAGTTGTTAGCTTTGAATTTAGTTTTCAATTTTCTTATCTAGTTTGCTTAATTAGTTCGCTTATTAATTCATTTGTCATATGTTGAAATAAAAATAGAAATAGGATTTGATTTATGTTTTTATGAGTATTTCCCTTTTCAATTTAAATTGTTAAAATAGAATTAGTTTAATTTACTTTATGCAATTTCCATTCTAGATCTAGATTGTAATTTTAATTCGAAGTTTGATTTTGAGTTTAGTTCTTAGTTGTAAATATCTAGTAGTATGAATTTGCTTACATTAGTATAAGAATGCAATTGAATTAAATAGAATAGTGTTTTCATATTGTTGATGATTAATGCATGAATTGAAGAATCACATGGATTTTCACTTTGCTATAGAAGTTAATATTGAGTTTATCCATCTTGATTTATCGTTAATTGTTAAATGTCATCGTGATATCATAAGACACCGAAGACATAACCATCAACACTATATTTGAAGTTTTCTTGCTTTTGTAGATTAGAGAATAGTTTTCTTGTTGTTGTAGATCAAATAATAGTTTTTTTGTTATTGTAGATTAAAGAGTAGTTGTTGATTACTTTTATTGTCATGATGCTTTGAATTTAGTATATTAAGATTTCCTTTCGTAAATTAGAAGTAATTATGAAGTTTAAATTAAGAATAGATTTCACTTGCTTATTACTTTGATTAATTGCTTATTGAGTAATTTTGATTAGTTAACTTGTTGTAGAAGTTATCATAGATTAGTTTTTGATTGCTTGCTTGTTTACCTGCTTTGATAGGGTAGTTGCTTGCTTGTTTACTTGCTTTGATAGGGTAGTTGCTTGCTTGTTCATTTTCTTAATTGTTGTTGCTTATTGAATTTGAGTAGGTTAATTAAAGTAGTTTGTTGTTGTTATTGCTCATTAGATAGATTAAATAGATAGTTTTATTTTGCTTATTGCCATGATTAAGTTAATTTGCTTTAAGTAGGGTTTCCATTTGCTTTCCTAGGACAATCCATCAATCCTTTGTTCAAAAGTTACTTAGGGTAAATAATTTAAGTTTTTTTATAGGGTTTGATTATTAATAGCCTTTGCTTGAGTAAATTACTTCTCAGATAGCCCATTTCCTTAGTTAGACTATACTACCTCTAGCCTTTCTGCCTTGGCACATATAGTGCTACAACTCTAAGTTTACTTACCCCGGGTTGACAATTTAATTGAGGGTTTTAAGTGTTTTTTAGTGCATATAGAACACCCATCAACACCCTTGAACAAAGTATGAAGTACAGTAATTCACTCAGCTTGAAAGTCTTGTTTTACTCACAATAAATACAAAGGAAAAATTGCTTATTTAACGAATTATTAATATAATACGATTACAGTAGTTGTGATACTAAATTGCAATCAAACATTTATCAAGGAAATGCTAAGATATGGAAATACAGAAGAAACACATAACCCAAACTAAACAAAATTTGGAATCTATGTCTACACTTGTATTGATGCTAAAAAATGAGAGTTTTCTCTATTACATCCAGCAAGAAGCAGCCCTGAATAGATCTTGAATATATGTATTTATACAAAAATTTTCACAACTCAAACGGTTGGACTTCTCATAATAAAAATAGTACATGTTTGAATAAGACAACAAAATGTAAAATTTGAATAGCTCTGTTAGCGTTGTCCTCTGTCTCTTCGTCTTCTAGAATAAGCATTTCATTTCCTTATTCCTTTATCCTAGACACAACTGTTGTCTGGTCTTCTTAATAATTCGACATATTGTCCTGGCCATTTTAGTTTTTTTGTCATTTGTCCCTTTAGCTATGTTCAATAATGCAATAACATTTTTCATTTTCTCCCAACTATGCTTGCTTTTCCATGCTCAATGCATTCAGATTTGAACCTTCACCATCCGCAGAGAAAATTTGTAAGATTTTCAAACCAATAAAAGATTTCTAATTGCGGAAGGTGAAAATGAATTCGAAATCCAGGTGCCTTTATTCTAATCAGATACATTGATTTTCGTATGGCTTCACTAACGAAAAATTTATTAACTTTAATGGTAATATCTACCTGGCGATCCACACTCCACATTTGAATCATTACCGTTAATTGGTCATAAATTCCATTAATATTCGACGGTTCATGTTCTGGATTTCTAGATGAGACAGAGCTGTAAATTCCCCAATTGCGAATCCAAAAAAGGTTAATCTCGGGATAATCGGTTTTAAAATCTTAATTAATCATGTTTAATAAGGTGTGTTAACTTCAAGTGTTTCGAGAGTTCGGACTTCAAGAACTTAAAATGTAGCTCGAGAGGAAATCCCTGAAACCCAAAACCACAAAGTGATTAATTATCTAGTAATCGATTTTAAGTCTTAATTAATTGTATTTAACTTTAAGTGTTTTAGAAATTCAGACTTCGGATATTTCAGGTTATGATGAAGGATAAACTTCTAAACCCTGAAGTGCAAATTCATTAATTATCTCTTAAACATGATTAACTTAATTAATTACAGTTTAAAACTTTGACATTTTGGTGCTTCAGTGATTTGTGAATTAGTTCTTTGTTATATTTCTGAAGGGTCATCTCCCATAGTGATGTGTCGTAGATGAAGTCATTCTAGATTATGTGTCGAGAAAAGGGAGGTGCCACATGTTACTTAGAATCATATGAATCTTCAAACAAAAATATTAGAAATGGGTGCCATGTGTCAACTCAGGGAAGACTCAATAGATACATGTGTACCACGACTCCTATCCTTTAAAGGTTTAGGAAAAGTGATGAATGGACACTTTTGGGTTTTAGGGCTTTTATCGTTAAGACTTATTGAAGCGCCTTAAGCACGAAGCTCCGGAGAGACCTTTAGTTATTTACCTCTTTAACAGTTTGGCGGCTCCGAAACTTTGGAGATATTAGGATCATTCTATCAAATGGAAAAACTTCATCAATGACGGATATCACCCACGCCTTATTGCTAATTACACAAAAATGAATTTAGTTTATAATTCGAAAGTTATTTTCTAAGTTACCATTTTTTGAAAGATTATATTTTCATGAAGTGAAGAATGTAAAGCTCAAAAGTTCAGGATTATATGTGTTCCAACACCACCAATGGCTGATAATAAATATTTACGATGCCTGGGATAGGACTACAGTACTTCAAGTGTCGACATGGCACAAGGGGCTTGAGAAAGATCTTATACTATATTGTAGTGTTGGGCTACCCGACCATTAGGATTATGCTTAGTGCGTTGAAGTACACCCTTTGGAGGGCATAAGGAAGGTTCAATAGTTGTCTTTTCTAGTGTAAGAGGGCCATTAGGTGGGGTGGATGCGGGGGGATCCTTGGGTAAAGAATCACCTTCTGAAGAATCATAATTCTTGGCTCTAGTAGATATAGCCATAGATTTAACCATCAAGATGTTTACAGACGAGTATTCAGGGTTGGCCCCAGGTGGGGGTGGCTGTGTTTGCACAACCAGTTGTTATTGTTGAGGGGGGGGGTGTGGGAGGATTTGTTAATGCTACAGGTGTAGAAGAGGATGGGCCTCGTTCAAGATATTGATGGATTTCAGTGAGATGAGGACAATCTTTGGTAAAATGATCCTCTTGAAAAATCATTCAGGGATATTCGTCCTTTCATTTAGGTCTACCCTCGGTATTGTTGTCTTGGGTATTAGGGCTCGAATGTTTAGAAGAGTGTTTCTTTTTCTTATTATTGTTACAATTTTTTTTTCCTCTAGATTACAAAGGATTTTGGGTGCGTTTGACTGCACCAAATTAACCTCAGAGGTCTGGGAAGGGGGCTTAGTCAAAGTGCTTATATGGACAAATGAGCTAGGGTTGGTATATTTATTTGATTGGTTGTGTTTCCTAGTCATTTGACTAGATGTATCAATAGAAATAGAACTGATTGTACCATCTTCATGGGGTCTAGGTGTAGGTTTGGTTGGATCATTCGATGGCCAAGGAGCATGGGGAATCAAGTCGTATAATGTGCCTGATTGAGAGTATACCAAAACTAAATACTGGGCTCGACTGATGGATTTTTCCTCAGTGACGGTGCCTCCCATGGTGACATCACCTGATTGTTTGGATCTTCTGCAGGCTTTCTGTCAAACTTGGGAATATCGGATGGGAATTTGACAGGAATGGGGGGACAAAAAGTGGAATGTCATATGGGATCATTAGTCAACCATGAAAGATTATTCAAATCTAAAGTTTCTAAGAACAAGAGTTGTTTGTTGACCTAAGGAGGTGGGTTATATGGTCCCCCTCCATTTGGGTGTTGTTTTGGAGGTCCTCCTCCATAAGTTGGTCTGCCAGAGGGTCCCCCACCATAGGGTGGTCCTCCAAGGGGTCCTCCTCCATAAGGTGGTCCCCCTGGAGGTCCTCCACTAGAGGGTGGTCCTCCAGAAGGTCCTCTTCCATAGGGTGGTTCCCTAGGGGGTCCTCCACCATAGGGTGGTCCCCCAATAGGTCCTCCTCCATAAGGTGGTCCTATAAGATGCTTACCTCCATAGGGTGGTCCCTCAGGGGGTCCTCCCCCATGGGGTGGTCCTCAAGGGGGTCTGCCACCATAGGGTGATCCTCCTCCACCATGGGATGGTTCTCTAGAATCTTTACCACCATAGGGTGGTCCTCCAAGGGGTCTTCCTGGTTGAGTGGTTATTGGAGGATTGGCAGGCTGTGGAGGTTGGTTCCATACAATATTTTCTATTCCTGGGTAAGGGTGGCCATATAGTAGTCTGGTGGTAGAAGGAATAGTTTTTCCCCATGATGGGTGTTGTTCAGTAGCTAGGGTTTTCCTCCTAGTTGATTGGTGCCCCCAAAGAGAATATGTCCATGTGGATGGGATTTTCCCCCCAGTGGGTGGTTTCCCCCAGTCAAATAATGGTTTACCCCCGATAAAAGGATATGCCCCCATTAAAAATGATCCGAAAGTCGAGGGTTTCCTTGAACTAGATTTTGGCTGGATATTTTCCCTGAGTACATGGGTTGTCCCCCAATGAAAGGTTGGTTCATTGATTTTTGTTGGAAAAATCCTATTAGTTGACTTCCTTCGGGAGGTAATCTTCCTGTTGAAGGTTGTTGTCTAAATAGGTTGGGATCTCCTCCTAATAACAACGAGGAAAAAAAAGGTTTCCCCCTAGTAGGGGGTGTAGAAGGTTGTATTCTTGAAGGTGGCAGTTCAATGGCGGGGACAACATATGATACATATGTCAATGTTGATGTTTGGGTTGTGGTGACGTTTGACTAAGCCGGTTGTGGTGTAGAGTAAATGGAGGAGGAATGGGGAAGATAAGTTTGAAACATATGGGAGATTCTAGATATGGGGGGATGAGGGGTGTGTGAAGAGGCATGTGATTGATCTTGTTGCAAGAGTTTAAAGGTAGAGCCTATAGTTGTATATAATCGAGTGACGATTTTGTTGGGTTGTTTAGGGGTTTGCATAGGGTCAAATGGACCAGAAACCTATGGTGGTGTAATGAAACCTTCAAATAAATGAATTTTCTAGGTTTCCATGCTCACAACGTCTTCATAAGGTAAAAGTGGTAGACGAGGATAATCAATATCGAGTTCAGGTTCTCCGAAAGAGTTTACTTGAAGGAGGGGACTGTAAGGGCCATTCAAGGGTGTATTTGTAGGGAGTACAAAGCCCTCTCGAAATTTGTCTCCTTCCGGGAATTCAAGCAAAGGGGTAACAACACTTCCGACTTCGGATTTGTTTTCTTCATGGAATTCCTCTCGAAGGTGGTCTTCAGGTGAGTTGGGAGGAAAAAGTTTGTAATGTTGTGGAGGAAAACCTTGCATCCTCTGAGACCTATACAGGTTTTGATCGGCCAAGATTGAGATATAACAATGACAGTCCTAAATCCAACTAAAGAAAATAAACAACATGCGCTAAAAAATCTAGGAATCAAACAAACAAACCAAAGCTTCTCTCCATGAGAGCACTAGTTGGTGATGAAATCCAACATCATAAGGACATGTGAGAAGGGATGGGTATAAGTGGGTGGATTACTTACGTTGGAAGCCTTCTTAATAGACTTACACCTTGGTGTAAGATCCGTGACGGTCTATCCGTGGGTTTCCCTCCAAGGGGCCCAAGTGAGTTTGACCAACGTTTTAACCAGGTACAAAAAAGACTCCCCATTCACTGTCACCTTGTGTAATATCCCTAAATATTATGGTAACTAAGGTCACCAACTTGCAGTCAGCCCCCAGGCGAGTATAGTCGACAGTCGGGTCCGACAGTATGGGAAGGATATCAAGTGTGAAATTCCTTAAGAGGACTGAGAACAAGAGGACCAAAAAAATATTTAGAGGATCCCGAACAGATTCGAGATTCACGAAGATCCAAGACCAAATGGAAACAACCAATTCTCAAGAACAATCCCTAATATACTATCGTTCCACTATGTTTGGTTAAGCCTCGAAGGGGTAATCTTCATTTCCCATCCGCACACGACCTCATGTGTTGCCCCTATGTGAGAGGGGGTTCCTGGCTATGCTTATACGAAAGTTGGGTTTAAGCACTCTTTAGTGTTCTATGGTTTGTGTTCATGGTCTTGGAAATTGTACTCACTTGTCTTAGTCCAAAGACCATACACCTAGACTATTGTTGGTGTTCTTAGAAAAGAAAAAGTCTAGTTAATTTTATTAACGTGTGTTTGTTTTTTAATCTATTATTTAGTCAAAGGGTTGTGTGGAAGTGAAACTTATGACATGAAAGAACTCGACTCTAAATGGATGCAAAGGAATGAAATTTAAAAATTTTTCCTTTCAATGAATCTTATTTACGAGAGGGAGAAGAGTATCTTTTTTTTTATGTAAGAAAACACCCTAATGCATACCAATTCATATGTATTCTTGCAAATGAGATAAAACGAAAATATTTTGTACCAAGCTCACGGAATGATTTACGAAATTCCCAACCAAGAACAAACTGTTTCAATGATATTTTAAAGCACTCTAATGAAATTTTTTTTGTCTCTTTTATTTTTTCAAACTACATGAAAATTGAAACAAACAAAATATTCTCCGGCCTTTCCTTTCAATTGACAATGTTCTAAAATGAATGCAAAATATGGAAGAAAAAACCAAGCATGCAAACTTAAATAACACAAAATATTTTAAGTCTAAATAATAGTTTGAAAGGTTGTCAAATGATTTGGGGAATGACAAACATTCAAACTAGTAAAATAGAGACTTGTATAATAAAATGATAGAATTTGCGAAAAAATCTTCTCAAAGAGCTACGGATAGCCTTCTACTGGACTGAAAGGATTAAATTAGATGATCCTAGTTGTACCCATCAATCACAAGAAAAGAAGATGAATTCCAAAAATTTCAAAAATTTGAAGCAAAAACAATGAGACAAGCCTATGATAGGTCTGGAGTGTTGAAGGAGACTAGTGGGAAATGATATGGATAAGTTTTTTGAAGGAAAACTCTTAAAAAAATCAATTTTAAAGGGTCGGTTTCTCCCTGCAGAAGGAGACAGTGCGACCGGGTCGCGACCCAATAAGAGGAACAATGCAACCAAAGAGTATGGTCACTCCTGGTAGACTTGGGAGTAGGGATGGTCGTTTCTCCAAGGGAGGAAAAGCGTGACCATGAAGGCTTCAGTCACTCTGTGAACATGGAGAAGTCACGACCAACACAAAGAAAAAGGAAAAAGTTAGATATAGGATGAGATATATCAGATCCAACGTAGAAGTGTCTTTAACTGGACTCAGGAAAGAGTACACAAAGGATGGAAATTAGATCAAGCTATTTTAATGGGTAAAGATCTCAGAAATAAAGTAGGTAAAGAAGGAAGAAAAACGCATAAAAGGCAATCTCCCCAGTACTATGGTCACCAATTTGTTGTAGGGATTTTACACCCTACAGGAGCTGAGCTCCCTTAGGTTCTTCTTATCCCTAATACAAGAACAAATATACGAACAAAGGATTCTTCTAAACTTGATAATATGTCATAATATACAAACATACCAATTCTCTATCAATGAACATACAAACTTACATGAACAATCAATTAGAGGGAAACATCCAACATATCTTCTATTAATCAAGTAAGCAATATCACAACTTATAGGTGTAAATTGAAGAGATGTATTTCTTCCAAGCTCCTTGCCCAAGCTTTACCACCAAAACACTAGAGTAACCTTGCTAGTTCTTTCTCCCATTTCCCATGCAAATGAATTGGTTCTTATAAGGATTTAGAGATAAGGCCATATGGTTAATAGGATAAGATCCTCAGGCTCATAATAGAAGCCTTCTCAAGAATAAACCCCAAGAAATCAGAGTAAGGTCTCATCCATCACAACCAAGTCCCAAAAAGGGAGCTTCTAGGCTTGGTCGCGACCTAACCACACATACAAAGTGACTTGGTCATGACTTGGCACTCCAAAAAGGGTGAACGACCCTTTCGGTTGCAGGCTTGAGGAAGGATAAGTGAAACTGAAGGGAAATTAGGCTAGAAACTCAGGGGGGAAATGATGAAAGTGGATGAATTGGGTAGGTGACCTCTAGGAGATGATGTCCCAAGGTTAGGGGGTCAATAACGTTATAACACCTACTAATGGGAGAGTACAAATGCCACTAAACATCAAACAAATATCATTTTTTTGGAGAACATCATTACTCTATTTTCGTGAAGCATAGTTGATTTGCAATAATCTGACGTTGTTCGTTTGGATGTTAAGAACCAAACATCAATATAGCATGGAAAAACCTCAGGAAAAGTACTCAACGCCTTGAAACTGAGATAATTTTAGATAATAAGCCTCTTCGAGGGGGCAACCTCCTTTTACCCCACTTAAAATGTTCAAGTACAAGATGATTCAAAATGAAAATGTCTCCTTAGTATATATAGGAGACTAGGAGGTATAATTACAAATAATGGCCTAAAGCCGACATAATTAAAATAACATTACTAATCTAAATTACAACTAATGGCCTAAAGACGACATAAATAAAATAGCATTACTAATCTAATATGCCCCAATTAAGGGGTAATGAGCCAACATTAGGGCTTAAC
>JASDQU010252085.1:0-16240 GCA_032191745.1 Picea mariana
CATGTAGTTCATCTAACAATTCATCAATGACAGGTGTTGGAGCCGCCTTTTTATTTTTTGGTTCAAATTTATTTTAAAGGTCAAATGTCGGTTCTTAAGTTCTTTTTCGCTTCGTGGAATTCACCTACTGAAAATCTCAGTAGTCTCGACATGCGAAATAATGATAGATGTGATGTTTCACAATTTACCACTTGTTATCGTTGAACGAAGGTTGTTGCTTGTTGTACCTCGGAATATCGCTCTTCAGGAGTTACAAGTCACAAGATTTACACACCCCGATGTGCGAGGTCACAAAAAGTTTTAAAAGCTTACCTCAGGTGAAAGCTAAGAGTGAGACCATGTAAACCCTAGTCAAGTGTTGTCGGGATTTCACGTCTCGGCGTTCACTTTCTCCTAAAACATTACCGCTAAAACTCTGAAACACGAAGCCATGAAACTTTTACCTAAGTAACCCAGGTTAGAGTCAGGGTTGATTAGTTTTGACCATGATTAAGTTTCTTGGGATTTCGCGACTTGGTTTACATTCCTCCCAGAAACTTTACCTTCGAAGTCGCGATATGAATGAAAGCATAATTAATTAAAACATTTAATCTTAGTTACATCCTTGCTTAATTAAATCTAATCATCACAGTCTCGGGTTTTAGAGGCTCGAAAGGTTAGAGTTAAAAGTCCCAATACAGCGAACACCTAAAGATTGATTTAAATCCTGATTAAGAAATCCAAGCCAGCATAATCAATGTTTAATGCAAATGATAATAATGCACAGTTTACAAGGTAATTTCAAATGTTCCTTACGCCAGCTTGTGCCACGAACCGTCGAATTTTATGGCATTAATTGGAAATAAGGCGAAATGGCAAAGTAAGGATATGGTTTTTATTGCCAAAATCTTTATCTAAATATGATTGGACTGTCCTGTTCGTAAGGACATCGATATGTTAAATGTTCGAAGATATAGATATTTTGCTTCCTATTTTATTCATAAAGTTCATTCCTATCCCTCACAGAGAAGTTTTTCTTAGTAAGCTAACTTCTATATATATACGCATTTTTATTGCAGAAGAGCTAAGTTACAATCCCCTTTCATGGCCCCGCGAAAAGAATCCAATGCAAGCGCTGAGGTTTCAAGACAAGGTTCTGATAATGTCTCGAATACTTCACCTTGGAGCATTGATTCCATGCAAACCTGGTCATACGTCTCAGAGGTTTTGCAATTAGATGTGGTGAACTATTCGGACGATTCTAGTGACAACGAGAAAGACGACATGACTACCAAATACAAGATCATTGTCCAGGCAAAGATGCACAAAGTAGCAGCCAGGCCACGCCTTCCGCCTTACTATGACATGATTTGATGGGCGCTAGATCATGTAGACATCCCTACCAGAACCATCATCAATGAGAAGAAGGTCATTGTTGGGACATTTAGGCCATAAAACTTACAGGTGACGTACAAGTTACCACCCACGTCAGACTTCACATACAATGCAGAGTTTCTAGAGGGTTTTAAACATAAGGAATGCGAGCAATACGCGAAAATTTTATCTGATTTGATCAAGGATTGGGTATCACATCCTGTGAAGCTCAGGGCAAACAGCAATGGAATTTATTCCATATCTTCTTTGGAACCATAGTTCAAATATGTAGCGATGATGACCTGTAGATTATACGGGAGGGAAGACACCACGCATTTTTTCCTTCTGTGGGTGCCCTTGATATACTCAGTAGTAGAAGGCTCTTCTTTCGACTGGGCCAAAATGTTATCAGATAGCCTGACCAGTCGGATTATAGAATATCAGACACAGAAAGAGAGCGGGAAAGTTGCTTCATTTTTTATGTCTGCATATCTCATGGACGCAGTATGTTCCATGACGCCTTTTCCCTTGATGAATTGGAGATGGGCTCCATCGGATTATGAGCCAATCCATGTATACCATTCTAAGATTTGGGAGGACAAGGCTTCAGATTGGGTATACGAAATCTTCAACTGGGTGATGGTACTGATGCATGTTGCCATCTTCAGTAATCCTCCACCCAGGATATCGGATAGCATCACGGAAAATTTATGCAGAGTGGTCGACTGGTACGTGGAGAAAGAATTTTCATACATCAGGTTTTTCGACGCTTTCGTCCCTCCACATGCTTTACCCTTACTCATACCCGACAGGCTGGCTTGTTGTGAGATCGCCCGGCAAACCATAATTGGCGGTATAAGTAAAGAACTGAAAGGGTTTTCAAAAAAGGTATGGCCACCTTTTCCTATTCATTTAAACACTTATTCATTATTAGACTTTGGGCATGCAAAGGCTGAGGCAACAGCCCTAGACGATATAAATTTGTTTTAGATCGAATTCAAGAAACACGATCCACACAGGGTCGTGAGTAATCATTTGGCCAGCTATGGCCTTAAAATATTTGAGCACGAGAATTCGCCTCAGGATGATATTTTCCGAGGAGCGAAATCTTATGACGAGGTTTTGGCTCGAATACAAGCCATGTCGCCCGAAGAAAGGGCCGATGTTGTCAGATTACAAGAGCATAGGTGAAGTTACCTTCCTCCAGTATTACGGGTTGAAGACCCAACGACCGTAGAGGTGCAGAAAACAAAGGCCGAAGGCTCCAAAGATTCAGCATCCAGCCAAGAAGAACAACAGGATAAAGAAGAGCAAGTTGGGGGCCCGAAATAGGAAGCCGAGGCTTCTGATCCTCCAAGCAAGCCAACTTCGGTCATTACTCCCGGGAAATCTTCTAAACAGGTCGGCAATCCCATCGCCTCCATTACCCCCCTACAGTCTGCAAAGGAGATCCTAGACGCAGGTTGGATTGTGGGTGAAAAATTGACACCTATATCAGTAGAAGAGATACCTCCAAATCAATTCTTCTTCAATAAGAAAAGGAAAGCGGTTGTGAGACAAGAACTCTACCAAGAGGCAGGTGTTGTCTCTAAGAAATTTAAAATTTTAACTGATGGGAAAAATATGAAGAAAGTAGAATTCGCGATGCAAATAGCAGGAACATTGGGGGATTTCACCACGGCGAACCAATATTCAGTCGGGACCCTAAAAGATCAGCTAAAACGAAAAAACCATTTGATCAAGACGCTAGAGGCTAAACTAGCTACAACAGAGGTTGCTGCTAAAGATCAGGCAAGTGCGACTTTAGAGGAAGCAAGAATAGAAGATCAAAAAGAAATCGAGCAGCTTAAAGTTGATCTCAAATAGACACAATTGAAGGATCAGACGAATCAGACTCAGATAAGCTAGTAGGGAGAATTGATAGACCAGCTTCGGGCCAAACTAGAATTCGTCGAAAGACAGGTAATCGATATCGGGATATTTCAATCCCATGCAATAGAAATTAGAAAAAGATTATTGGCGGTGCAGTAAGGTCTTCTTGTTAAAGTAGAAACAATTCAAAGCAGCTTACAACTCATTGATCAGGTGTTGGAAAACCTCTCTCTTAAAGAAAGGGATGCCGGAGCAACTTGGGTGGCCATCCAGGAGGCTATTATAGCCACAACGAGAAGGGAAACAAGCACTAGTTCTAGTTTTCCCATTGCAGAGCAGACCAGGGGTAATATCTTGTTGAAAGAATGGGAGCGAAATATATCTGAAGGCAAACAACAAGCTATGAAGCTAAGGAAACCTTGCGAAGAAATTTTCGGTTTGTTAAGTGAGATTTGTTTGGGTTCCGATGGTGCAAGTGGCATGAAGATAATAGGTCAGATCAATACAGCTAAATATATGCTAAATATCAAGGAAAATGAAGAAAGAGAATTATCCGAAATATCACAAATAACTCAAACAGACATAGTGCAAATAGACAAATGCCTAATTAAACTGAGTATACTGTTATTCTCTATCAATGCCAAAGATCAACAGGTGGAAGGAAAGTTGTCGCTATTGATGAAAGACTGTTATATTTTTGAGGCAAATAATCAAGCAGAGCCATCTAAGTTGATATCACAGTTGGTGGAGAAGTGCGTTATTTGCAAGGAGCATGCGAAGAGGCAGGTTTCGGGTACCAGATGAGAACAAAGATAATGAAACAAAACATTTCGACTCCTTTGATTATAACCGAAAACCTCTGGAACTATTGAGATTCTAGCACATAAAAATTTGTATAAATATACATTTTGAAGAAGGAAAAAGGGGTTGGACCTTTTTGATTAATTGTAATAGAGACTATCTCTTTTCGAGAACTAATACAAAGCAATCTGGAGATTCCTAATTCCGTCACTATTGTGTTATGAGTTTGTTCTCTCTGTTATTTCATATTCATTCTTATTTCACTTATATATATCTGATGAATGTCGCATTGCAATTTAGTAAAACTTCTACTGCAATGATTAATGTTTAGCTATCTATTGTTTACATTTTTTCCTCTGTATCAGCTACTAACAGGTACAAGACCTATAATTCTTTAGGTTGTCATATTTTATGCTTCATCGGACCATTTCTTGTCTTATTTTCTTCTCCTGTTTACAGAGTGATATTCTCTCTCGATAGGAGCCTTATTCTATAGACAACTTAATGTTTTTCCCATAATTCATACACCATTTATTTCAAATATAACACGGTTATGGAAAAAGGCTTTTGGTTTGCAATTTGATTTTAATATTGATTTCTAAAGTTCTCTTATATAAAATCAAATTGATACAGCATAAAAACTTTCGGATTTCTTTAAATTTTTTGTTCCTCTATGACTGTCCATGTTGTAAGACAACCCAATATTGAACCCGACTTGATAGATCAAACCCATATCACTTTAAATCTCTTTGATACCATACTTAAAACAACTAACACCCAGGCAGAACTTGAACATTCATGGGCTACAATTGAAAGGGATATAAACATCCAGGAACAGTTGGAAGCCAGACAGTGACAACCTAGAAATCAACCCTAGCTTCCTTTCCCGAAGGTATACCCTCCTCCCTTTTTACATCTTACTAACTTTCGGATGCCTAGACACTGTACTTTTTAAATCCTTAAGTACAGACTCTGGAACAACATCTTTTTGGTGCCATTGCCGGGGACGAAGTTACGAAACCTTTTCCCTAGGAAGAACGACATATTTTCAAGTTTCACCCTTTGATAGTGAACAAAGAGTGAGCACTTTCTAAAAGGATTTTCTTATCTTTCACTTGGAGACTCANCATCTTACTAACTTTCGGATGCCTAGAAACTGTACTTTTTAAAGCCTTAAGTACAAACTCTGGAACGACATCTTTTTGGTGCCATTGCCGGGGACGAAGTTACGAAACCTTTTCCCTAGGAAGAACGACATATTTTCAAGTTTCACCCTTTGATAGTGAACAAAGAGTGAGCACTTTCTAAAAGGATTTTCTTATCTTTCACTTGGAGACTCTACGTATAAGTAAGTTGGCATCTGGTCAAAGGAATGCCAAACAAAACCTAGAGAACAAGCAGACCACGCTTGTTTCAGATCCCAAAAAAATACTAAAAGCTAGAGGTTCTCTTAAGCTGACTACTACAGTCTATCAGCTTAAACACCCACAGCCCAAGACCAAAAGTTCTTTTGGACCTTCAACTTCACATAGCACACCTCCTGAAACCACTAATTCTTTTCTATTCAACTATGTGGTGAAAAGTGAAATCCTTCTGAAAACCTCTGTCGGACACAAAGGTAAAATCTCGGCAGTAAATTTATCAGTAGTTGATATCCCGTCGACTCTCCTTTCAGACTTCTTGACATCACCAAGTCTTGAAGAGTATACTATATACTCAAATCTCACACCCGTGGGATCCCATGATTACGTCTCTTGCAAGTCCGAAGAGCCAAGTCCTTGCATCTCCGATCACCCATCTTTGGCCTTCCAGTCTCACGAAGAAGTTAAAGATTCACTTTTAGTGTTCCATAACCCTCTGTACAATACACTGTTTCCTTATCCAGTAGTACCAATGGCAACCGCCAGAGGAGGAGGTGGAGGGGTTTTCAAAGGTGGAGGAGTTTTAGGAGGTGGTGGGGCTCCAGGAGGAGGGGAAGGAGGCCAAGGGCCTCTCCCTCCTCCCATATTTTTTGCTAAAGTAGCTGCAAGATATGCACCTTTGGTTCTACTTGTCCCTCTTCATGACCTGCCTGAAAATTATATAAAAAACTTACCTAAGTTTACAGGAGAAGGAGACTTGACTGCAGCCAAACATATAAACTTCTTCGATCAGTTTGCAGATATCTTAGGTCTTGAACACGAAGATGTGTATTCGAGGCTTTTTTGCCAAACTTTCAAAGGACAGGTACGAACCTGGTTTCGAAGCCTACCCGCAGGGTCCATTCTATCTTACGATGCCTTAGAAGATGCCTTTCTTAGACAATGGGGTGAGAGAAAATACCACTTATATTATCTAACCGAGTTCGGATCTTTAAATAAAAGGAATTTAGAAACAGTTATGGAATTTATCCAAAGATTTAATAAATTGTATAATAAGATCCCAGCATAAGTCAAACCCTCCCAACCTGTAGCCAAAGTAACCTTCGCAGGAGATTTCGAACCCGACTTCGCCCTTCTCTTAAGAGAAAGGCGGGGGGATACCTTAACCCGAATGCAGGGTGATGTTGTAGAAATTGAGTCCAACAGGATGGCCTCTAGTAAGTTGAAATCTAGGATAGAAACGAGGAATAGAGAAACCAGACGTTTTAGGGAACAAGCGGGACCCTCAGGATCTAATAGATCTACAGACGACAAAATGGATGATATGGCTAGGGTAATTAAAGAATTATCGAATAAGATTTCTAGAATGGAGCTAGACCAGTCCAAGAGTGATCCTTTCGTTAAAACAGAATTCAGAAGAAACCCCAACCCTCAAAATCAACAAAGGCAGACTAAAAATGAAGATCAGAAAATTCAAACCCCTTTAAAAAATGAAAATTTTATAGGAGAAAATTATCTGGAAGACTTCGAAGCTCTGGAAGAAGATGTGACAAATTTGGGTGACGAATGCACTCAACCTTATATAACTAAAGAAGATTATGAGAATTCTTTAAGCACCCAGCAACCCTCAGAGGCAGATGATGACATAAACAACACAGATGTCTCAAACCATCAAGAAGTAATTGATTCAATAATGGCTGAAGTCCAACCTAGGTATAACCTGAGGTCTAAAAACAAGTTCGCGTCGATTTCTCAACCGAGGAAAATTCTCCCTAGAGGTGAAGTATATGTACCCATCCCAAAGGAGACCGAAACATCTAAAGGGACTGACTTATTGGATCCAAAGACGAAGGAGGTTGAGACCCCGACAAAGGATATCAAGACGACCGATATGCAAACACCGGTAATTAAGATCACGAGTAATAAATCAGCTTAGACAAATAAGTTAGAGAAGAAAGACCTCGAGGTTTTAACCAGAGAAACAGACAAAGGTGGTGGTGGTTTTAGTGTCGAAAATGAAATAAATAGGATCAAAATACCGATTCTGCTGGTTGAATTAGCAAAAAACCCTGCATATTGAAAACAGATAACCAAGGTGATAGGTTGTTTGGACCAAGAAAGTCAATCAGACGAAATAAATTTGGAAGATGACAAGCCAAATATCACTTTCGGTCCACATTTCAAGGGCGCCAAAGAAACTGTTTCCCCTTTCTATATCACCCTAAATGTGCATGATCGACTGTTGCATAACTGCATGCTATATTCTAGAGCTTCACATAATGTGATGCCCAAAGCTATTATGGATAGACTAGGCCTCGAGATGACCCAACCTTATGGAGATCTCTACTCTTTTGATTCAAGAAGAGTCAAGTGCTTAGGTATGATAAAAGATTTAGTAGTCACCCTTGCACAGGTCCCAGTCAAAAGTGTTCTGATGGATGTAGTTATTGCTGATATCCCCCCAAAATATGGATTATTGTTATCAAGGTCGTGGGGAGCCAAACTTGGGGGATCCCTTCAATTGGACATGACTTATGCCACAATTCTTGTATTTGGTGGGCAACTTACTAGGTTATATAGGGAAACGAGGTTAGCCTATACCGTAAGCGATCCTCAGAATCCTAACAATTTTTTTGTTTACATTGCTAATCAAGATCTAGGAAATTGTATTTTGTCCTTTGATGATGGTATAGATAATTGCACAGAAGAAAACTGCATAGATAAGAAAGATTCATAAAATATGCATAGTACAGGGATCTGGAAAATGTTTTTTGACGGTGCTCTATCATGTGAAGGAGCCGGTGTAGGAGTACTTTTTGTGGCACCTGAAAATAGGTTTGTCGTCCCTTTTTCTTACAGGCTTCAATGGGATATAGACTACACTAACAATGTATGTGAATATGAAGCCTTAGTATTAGGATTGGAAGCTGCCAAGAAACTGAACATAAAGAACCTAGAAGTATATGGAGACGCTGAGTTGATAGTCAAACATATAAATCGACAATACCAGGACAAACACCCGAGATTGAGAGCGTATATAAATTGTGCCTGGGATCTAATGGAGAATTTCTTCTCGTCTGTAAATATTCACTTCATCCCACGCACCAAAAATTTGCAGGCCGATTCGTTAGCTAAGGCAGCCTCGACATTCGCTCCCCCCACAGCTTTTAAATTAAAATATCATATAGAGGTAAGGAAGAAACCATCCATCCCGAACAACACACAAAACTGGCAGGTTTTCGAGGATGACGAATAGATCAGAAAGTTCCTCAAAGTAGTGGGTGACTTTTCTGAAACTCGCATCAATCAAGAGAATCAAAATGACCACACGTGGATCATGCAAGAAGGAGAAGACCCTCAGGAGTTCTGAGAAAAAATTGCCAACCATTGCATGTTAGTTTTAAAAAAAAATCAGATTCCAAAGGGACTAATCCCCCTGGAGAGACTTTTCGATCAAAATGACATACCTTTAAAATCTACTCTTCAACCCCAACCCGAAGAGGTTGAAGATTGCGATATAGGGACGAAAGAAGAACCCAGGATGGTGAAAATATCAAAATATCTTCCTCCTAAGGTGAAAAATAAGTATAAAGATTTGCTTGCACGATATAAATATGTTTTCGCTTGGTCTTACTAAGAGCTTAGACTTACAACACTACCGTGATCAAACACAAGATACCTCTGAAGCCTGGTATCAAACCCTTTAGGCAAAATCTTAGACAAATCAACCCTATCTTATTACCCGTAGTCGAAAGAGAAGTCAAGAAGATTTTAGACGCAAAAATAATAGTACCACCGAGATACTCTGATTGGGTGGCAAACCTGGTTCCGGTTAGAAAAAAGAGTCGAGAGATTAGACAGTGTGTTGATTTCAGAAATTTAAATAAATCTTCCCTAAAAGATAATTATCATTTACCTAAGATGGATCACATCTTAGAAAAGGTAGTCGGAGCAAATAGGATGTCTATGATCGATGGTTTTTCTGGGTATAATCAATTTTTTGTAAACGAACAAGATAAAGAAAAAATAGCTTTCACTACACCCTAGGGTACATTCATGTATGATAAAATGCCTTTTGGTCTAATGAATGCAGGTGCCACTTTCCAGCGTGCTATGGATATTGCTTTCGTCGGTGAAAGAGACAAGTTTGTAGTTATCTACCTCGATGATCTAACCATTTTTTCTAAGTCTGACGAAGACCGTTTAATACATCTCAAACAGACTTTCAAAAAATGCCGCAGGTTCGATCTGTCTTTAAACCCTAAAAAGTCTCACTTCGCCATGCGAGAAGGTAAACTCCTGGGCCATATTGTGTCCCGAGACGGAATTAAAATTGATCCCAATAGGGTTCAAGCTATAGACACAATAAATATTCCTAGAAATGTAAAGGAAATCCATTCATTCTTAGTAAAGATAAACTTTTTGAGAAGGTTTATTCCAAACTTCGCGGAAATTGTGAAATTAATCACAGGTATGTTAAAGAAAAACAGCGAGGTAAAATGGACAACAGAGGCCAAAGAATTGTTTGCATGTATCAAGAGGGTTATAAGCGAGGCACCTGTACTGGCAAGCCCCAACTATCTAAAGGATTTTCTCATTTTTTCATTCGCTTATGAGCACACTATTGCCGCAGTGCTCCTCCAGAAAAATGAGGAAGGTTTCAAACAACCGATAGCCTTTTTCAGCAAAAGTCTCAGAGACGCGGAACTAAAATACGATATAATGGAAAAACAAGCATATGTTATGGTAAAGGTGTTAAAGGCTTTTAGGATTTATGTATTGCATTCCAAGATAATCGCGTATGTACATACTAGCTCTGTAAAAGACATTTTAGTGCAGCTTGACAGTGATGGTAGAAGGGGACGGTGGCTCGCAAAAATTCAAGAATTTGATCTAGAAATAAAGCCGACAAAGCTGATAAAAGGTCAAGGTTTGGCTAAACTCTTAGTTGAATCCAATTTCATAGCCCTCGGCATAAATAGCATACAGGGATGTGGAGAAGATGAAGATATGAATGAGCTCTACGAGCAAACGAATGAAGTTAGAATCGAAGAGAAGTTTACATCCTCTGACTGGTACAAAAACATAGTATCCTATCTGCTGACTTTGAAGTGCCCAAGTGATTTATCTCCATCCAAATCCAAAATGATAAAACTACATGCGGTCAAATACTGTATATCTGAAGGTAAATTGTTTTGGAAGGACCCACTTGGCTTCCTGCTAGTTTGTTTGGTTGAATCTGAAATAGAGAAGGTCATAAGCGAATTCCACGAAGGAGTGTGTGGGGGACATCACGCTTGGAGAGAGACATCTTATAAAATCCTGAAGGCAGGGTATTATTGGCCTAAACTTTTCTCGAATGTAAATGCCAAAGTCAGGGCTTGCGCCCCTTGCCAACTAGTCACAGGCAAGCATAAACTCCCAGCATTACCTTTAGTTCCAATCAAAACAGAGGCTCCTTTTCAGCAGTGGGGACTGTATTTTATAGGTGAAATTAACCCCCATTCCAGCGTTCAACACAAATGGATCCTAACCGCCACATATTACTTTACTAAATGGGTAGAGGCTATTCCTACCAGGAGGGCTACAGATTCAATGCTAATAGATTTCCTAGAGGAAAATATTTTATCTAGATTCGGTTGCCCCCGAAAAATAGTAACACATAATGCTCAGGCTTTTAAATCTATGGCTATGATCAGTTTTTGCCAAAAATACAATATTGTACTCATCCATTCTACGGCATATTATCACCAAGGAAATGGACTGGCCGAATCTTCGAACAAGAGTCTAATCAATATAATTAAGAAAGTGTTGAATGAAAACAAGAGATCCCGGCATGTACATTTAAAATACGCACTATGGGCAAATCGGATTGGCAAGAAAAACTCCATCGACATTTCCTTAGAGAAGTTTACTCACAAAATCCTATTCCAAGGCACTAAATCCTATGCTAGTTTGTGCACCCTAAAAATAAAATCATGACTAATCAATTTTAGTTTAAAGCGTAAATTTTATTGGCTGTGATTACTCAAAAGGGTATGGAAGAGAAACTCATGATGTTATGACTCTGCAAAAGATAAATATGAATATAATTCAAAGTCTACCTTTAACTTTTCAATGAATGCTATGTTAATAACAACAATGCAATTTTCAATTTCAACTCTGCAATTCAGAAGTAAAATGAAATCTTTCGCTAAATGTATTAAGCTAATGATAAAGGTTCAAAGACAAAAATGTTAACCAATGCAAAATGCCTATTTTTTTTGTATTTTCAATATATTAAAGAGAAAATGCATGGACTGAAAAGCAACCTGATATATAAATTCTACTATGTATAAATGAAATAACTTGAGCAGAATACCAAGCATCCAAGCAAACAGCCCAGGGTTCAAGGACAAACCAAAAAATGAAAAACAATGAGAAAGACTACGCCCATAAATTCAACTCCCAACAGGCTTCATGTCAACCCGGAGAAGCTCAACAGGCACTACAGAGACCTAAGAAGGCTCAACAAACATAAAAACTCACCCAGCAGTCACTAAACCAAGAAAACAAGCAAGGAAAAGTGGTATACGTGACTGTTCAGGAGAAGAGTGTGTATATACGCAGCTTGCAGAGAGGCAGAACGTGTGTGTATTCTATTGTCAAGGCAAAATGAGCATACATGCTTTAAAACAAGGCCAGGGAAGGGAAAAAAGGCTGAAAACTTAGACTCAGAGTGAACAGAATCTGCCAAGCAGTGATACGACACTCTCCCTAGTGGAGTCTCCATTTTTGTTACGAGGGAAAAACTCTCTATGGCCAAAGTTAAACCACAATAGACAGGTATGACTGCAGAAATCAACTCAATTCCAACATATGCTATATAAACTAATGTGCAAGATAATAAAGAGGCCTACCTCGATCCAACGTTTGATGATGTTCCACCATTGAGCACTTTGACCCAAAGCTTTGCACCTGCAATAGGTTCTCAACAAATAAGCAAAGCAAGTATATAGTGATAATGTTAAGGGGTTAACACATCAGATAGCATAATCCGTTAATAAACATTACAAACATGCGCATGTATAATAATCATATATTTGCACGATACCAATAGGACGGGAAAGGAGTATTTCTATTAATAATTGATCAACAGAAGTGTCAACATTACATACTTTCGTGTCGGCATGGTTCGAAACCAAGGAACCAAGTTCCTTCCAACTGGGTCTCCACCACTTAAATCCTCCACCAAAGGCAAGCTCGAAAGAGAGAGACAATGAGGTTTTCTCAACAATAGGGAAGGATCTTGGGGGCTGAACACTATGTTCAGACTTGAGGGACAAAGGGATGCAGACTCAATATGAAGTAATTTCTCTAGAATAACTTTGCTCTCAAAGTTCAGTGTTTTCTCCTCTTTTCCATATCTCAAAATTATGCTCTTATAGCCTTCAAAATGCAACCTAAGAGTCGAGTCGAAACGTTTCCAGTATATGGAAGGCCAAGGATCAGAGATCTCTTGTCGTGATATGGAAACCTGACTCCATTTTTGTATTTTCTGGTACAACTCATGATGTACGCGGGTTGTAGTGGAGCAGCCTGCATATACACTTGTTGTATAGATGATAGGACGCGTATATGTGGAAAAATGTTTATTTTTAGCTCTAGATTTATCAAAAAGGGATGATAAGTCTGCATAGGGAAATGGAAAAATCCGCTCTGTGCAAGATAGCAATGGTGAGGCAAATCTTTCTATAACACTCTTGACCTGCCCAACCCAAGGAATGTACCCCTTCACTTATCTTGATCCATCGAGTGTCTCATTTGTTTATCAGGGCCACTCTGGCAAAGGTAGCTAGGAATCTCTCAGCTGGTAACTCAAGGGAACTTGTTGCTAGGAAAACTACCAGCAAAACACAGCAAACACTTGTTGTTTTTGTGCAACTCACTAAGGAGTTCACTCTTCAAGCCTGACAACCTGGTTCTTCAATTTCTAGCTCCAAATACGCTCCAACTTGCTTTAGAATTTTCCATCTATGGTTGCACTAGCTCCAATCTCTCTTCCTTGCTCTCTACTTGCTCATCATGCCCAAAAAATCAATGTGTAAAAATTGTGTCCCAACCCATACGGATTTCCTCTCCTTTGGCTTGTTTGCATGACTCACACTCTTCCCCAAGTTGATTGTACTCAACCCCCATGTGCCCAATAACTTTGGGATGTGACTACTCACACCCACCCTCTTACATATATTCAATGATTGGATTTGGAAACATTCAATCAAAATTTAGGAGATTCATACACCAATAGAAAATTTAGGAAAATGGGTTGAATTAAAATACATGGGTAATTCCCCCTTGGACCCCTCTTGGCCATTATCCAATACACCCCCCTCTCTTGTGGATTAATTCAACGCCCATCTCTTGTCCATGTCCCCTTATCAATTGGCATCACATTTTATTATTAAAACATAGAAATATAATTCGCATATTACATCGTTTTGGTCGTAGCCATGCATTATATCTACTCAAGCATTAATTAAACTAGGGATTATAGTGGGGATGTTACAGTCCCCCTCCCCTACAATTTTGTGTCGTCCTCAGTACACTCTATGCTGATACACATATATGAAAATTTACATTACAATACTTAGAAAATAAAAAATCTGCAATTTTTCAACTCGAGCAGCAGCTCCAACCATAATCTCATATTCCTTTCAACTCGTCGACCCAAGGAATCGACCATTCATTTATCAGGGCTAACCCAAGGGATGTTCCATCCATTTATCAGAATTTAACCCAAGGAATGACCCATTATTTTATCAGGGGCCCCAGTGCAGTTGGCTAGGACTCAGAGATGTGGTTCCAGAACTCTAGCTGCTCAAAATGGAGTCTTGCATTCCATTTTATTCAAAATTATCAAAAATTTGCGGGTACTCTACTCATATGTTTTATACATGCTCCCATGTAGCATCTTCAAGACTGTAGTAGTTCCATTGAACCTTTACCATCCCTATGTATTTTTTCCTTAGCACTTTGACATTCTGGTCTAGAATGTGTACTAGTTCCACCTAGAAATCCCCTTCGTGCTCCACTTGGATCACATTCCAATCAATTATGTGGTTATGGTCAGGCACATATTTCTTTAATAATGACACATGAAATGCATTATGCACTCTTATGGATGCAAACAATGCTAGCATGTATGCAATTGGCCCTATCTTTTCTAATATTTCAAAAGACCCACAATATTTCGTTCCCAACTTTGGACAAATTCCTAATCTTAGCGAACTTCTCTTTGACTTTGCTTTCAAAAGCACATGTTCGCCCACTTTGAATTCTCTAAAAAAATTGTTCTTGCCTGCATAGATTTTTTTCCTATCTTGTGCAGCCTTTAAATTATGTTTTATCATTTTCATATGCTCTTCCATTTCCTTTAACAAATCTAGCCCAACAATTGCTCTGTCTACTGGATTTGTTGGAAGATTGGTTGTTGTCATTGATGTCAACCCTAGTCATGGGTTTTGGACTGCAAGATTGATGAAGTTATTTGGACATGAAGGACAATGCACATGCATATACAACACCCATGGATAGATAGTATACATCATTTTGTTTCCGGTGGTATGTGGCACGTCACGTGGATCCTCGTGGTTAAGGAGAAATGAATTTTTGAAGATGACAAAGTGAATTGAAGAAGGAAGTACATGTAGGCCCTGAATATAATTAAAGAAAAGAATTACAAAATAAGAAAGTGCCAAGTTGGCCCTAATTTTAAAAGGAAGTGACATAAATGGTATAAATACACATCATTATACATTCATTTGATACAAGTTGAATTTCAAAGGAAATCAAAAGTAAAGAAGGCCGTATTTCAAGGGAGGATGAAGTCTTTTGGTGATGTGTTCTAAAGTATGTTATTTTCAGGTCATCTTACCATTTTGCTATAAGTTTTTTTCTAGAAATATTAAGATGGTGAAATTGCTATGGTATTTAGAAGACATATCAATGTACCTGTGGTAAAAATTCCAGCTCTTGATTCGCTATAATTATGGAGATACACTATGTGGAAGATAGGGTTTGTGACCAGTCCTGAAGCTAGTCAATAAACAGGTGTTCTGGGTAAAATAGTCATAACTTATTCATAGAGAATCCAAATGATGTGGGACAAATTTCATTAGAAAGAGTACGGACTGTAGTTTCTTGTGTGCAAGTTTTAGAATTGGATGTTAAATATTGAGCACGGAGCATTCTGTGCAAGTTCACTCTCCTGAATAGACCAAAATTGAATAAAGTCTACCATTATTTCTATAACTTCTTTTTGAGGAGGATTCAAGGAGTGAAACTTGGAGGAGTTTCAGAGAATACATTGAGTAATGTTATCTATAGGATCAGAGTACTCCAAGAATTGAATAATTGCAGAAATTGAAGAAGTATCGGGAAGCATTATCATGTTCTATGTGATGATTGGTTGATGGTGATGATTTAATGTAAAGTTTTATTATCTCTCATATATTCTTGNTCTTCCTCTTGGAGTTTTATCCCTCCCTTTACATTTGGAAGTTGTAGCTACCTTTGGAATTCATTACTTCCCTTGAACAATAACTATTGATTATTTCTCATATATTGTGCATGGTGTATTGTGGTGTATTGGTGTAACTCTTATACTATTGTTCATTGCCCATTGAATATAATTTAATGTTTAATTATAAGTTGAAAAAGGTTTTAAATTGTACTTGATACTGATTCACCCCCCTCTCAGTATCAACAATTGGTATCAGAGCGGGTTACCTTCAGTACAGTTTAACCACTGGAAGGAAGATCCTAAGAAGAAATGGAAGACAAAATTCCAAATGGGATTCCACCATTTGATGGAA
>JASDQU010252086.1:3525-16240 GCA_032191745.1 Picea mariana
TTCATATGTTCCTAACCCGTGCATTCTGAGTTTTCCTGGATGTTGAGTGGATTTTTTGTCGTACATCAAGACTAAGTATCCTTCTTTGAAAGTTTTCTTCTTGATGTGTATGTCATGCCAATATTTGTCCCTTGCTTTCTGAACTTGTTGGTGGAACCCTGCTAGGATCTGATCTTCCTCCATGATCATCAATTGATTTAGTCTCTCATGCACTGCACCTCACTCTGTCATGTGTGTAATCGATGTTACGCACAGACTGGGTACCAGAAATTCTAATGGAACCACTGCTTCTTGATCATATACCAATCTGAATGGAATTTGTCATGTCAACGTATTACATGTGGTTCTATATTCCCACAATGTTGCTGGTATTTTGAGGTCTCAATCATCCATGTTGACATTATAGATATTTGTCAGTGCATTCTCAAGTATTTTGTTAAATGCTTCTACTGTTCCATTTGTTTGTGGGTGATATGGAGTTCTCTTTTGATGATGGACTTCAAACTCTTCAGTCATAGACTTGATAGTGTTGTTTATGAAGTGAGTGCCTTGTTCGCTCATCAAAATTCTTGGGCAACCAAATCTAGTGATCACTTGTTCAAATAGAAAGTGTGTTGTTGTTTCTACGCTGCAATATTTAATTGGTGTTGCTTCCACCCATCTTGTCAGGTATTATGTCATGGTGATAATGTATCTTTCTCCTGTCCTCTTTTCTGGTGGGTTAATTTGTCCAACAAAGTCTATTTCTCATTTGTCAAATACTTACAATGTTACATGTGGTCGCAATGGAATCTCATCCCTTCTATTGGGTTTACCAACCCTCTAATAGACATCACATATCTAGCAGTACTCTTTTGAGTCTTTGTGAATGATCAGCCACCATAGTCCTATGCGCAATACCTTCTGCACGATATCGTTTCCTACGTAATTTCCTCATGCTATTCCCTCGTGGGATTCTGCTAAAAACCTTGGTCTTTCGTGTTCTAGTACATATCTTTGCAAGATGCTATTTACACCCATTTTGTACAAGTGTCATGTGATCAGCTGATATTTTGTGGCACGGACTACCAGGTTCTTCTTCTGCACGGTATTATATTCCTATGGAGCAGTACCTGTACTCAAGTACTAGATGATATCTAAAAAGTATTCGTCAGCGATCTAGAATGAAAATAAATGTGCATCTAGAAAGTTGTCCTCTAAATTTGTGGGTTCTTCTCCGTTTGTGACCCTTGATAGGTGGTCAGGTCCTACGTTCAACTTTCCTATCTTGACTATTACTTGAAAATCAAACTCTTGAAACAATAGTAACCATTGACAGATTATCCCCCCCAACACTGTCTTGTTGACTAGGTATTTAAGGGCTAGGTGATCTATGAACATCTTTAAATGTTTTCCCAATAAGTAATGTCTAAATTTCTGCAATGCGTAGACCATAGCTAGGCCTTCCCTCTCTGTGGTGTTATATTTCTGCTTTGATTTTGATAGTTTTCTTCTCACAAATGCTATAGGGTGATCCAAATATCTTTCTCCTAGATGTGCCAAAATATCTCCAAGTGTTATGGCTGATGCATCCACATGTACATGGAATGTCTTATCCCAATCTAGAATTACTAGTATTGGCGTGGTGATCATCTTTTCTTTCAACGTATCCAGACTGTGTTGACAATCTTCTTTCCACTAAAACTTTGTATATTTCCTTAACAGTTTCTCCATTGGCGCAGTAATCTGTGTGTACCCTTTGATAAACTTTATGTAGTATCATGTGTGTCCCAATGTTTCTCTTAGTTGACAGACTGTCTTTGGTGGTGGCAAGTTAACAATTACTACAATCTTCACAGGATCTACTAGTAAACCTTGCTTGAACACTATATGGCCCAATATTATCCCAAATGGTGTTCTGAAGATAAATTTCTTGATGTTTAATGATATCTGGCACTGGCTACATATTTCTAACATTAGTCGCGATACCTCTACATGGTCTTTCAATATACTATAGATTTTCAAGTCATCCAAGTATACCTCTAGAAATTGGTGGATAAACTCCTTGAATGCAGCGATGACTACTCTGGAAAATATTGTTGGTGCATTCTTCAGTCCAAACAGCATGATTGTGTACTGGTAGGATCCTCATTCTATAGAAAATGTGGTCTTGTATCTATCTTCCTGTGCTATCTTGATCTGGTGGTATCATGAGAATCCATCGGTGAATGAGTAAGCTTCATGTCCTCCTACATTCTCTAATACTTCATCCGTGAAAGGTGTAGGGAACGTGTCATGTAGGCATGCATCATTCAACTTCCTCAAGTCGACGCATATTATTATCCCACCTTGTTTTTTCTCTTGAACTACCATCGGGCATACCCATTCTAATTCTTCCACAGGTTCTATGATTCTAGCTTCAAGCATCCTGTCGATCTCAGCTTTGAATTTCTTGTTATATATCGATTTTAATATGTATGGTCGATGTATGATCGGTCTCTCTTCATCTCTGAGTGGTGTCTTCATTTCTCCTAGCTCTCCTACTATACCCTTCATTTCTATAAATGTTGTGGGGAACGGATTGTTGTACTCGTGTAGTAACTTTGTTATTCTCTCCATTGTTTTCTCATCCCAGTAGTCTCCAATGCTGGCCATTTTGGGATTCTCAATTGTCCCAATGTTGACTTTCTTCACCTTGATCGGTGCAACAATCACTTTTTATTCTACATGTGGAACCTCCACTTCTCTTTTGCCTTTTGTTTCCTTGATATGAATGTCACATGGATCATCTTCATCTAGTTCTTTGTTGGCCCTTGGTTATGGAAGGAAGCGAAGATTAAGGAATAAGGGTGAAGTAAGAACTAGACAGAAGACACATTAACCGAGAATGGGTCAAAGTGGTCAAAGAAGCAAAAAAGAAGGAGCAAAGTAAGGGAAAGCTAGTTGTTGGAAGAGAATATCGAGGAAGACAAAGTGGTAAGGAAAATGATCGTGGACAACTCAGCAACAAGAAGAAGACATCAATGAGTGCTTTGGATCACCTCGTGGAAAAGAAGGAAAGACAGGCTGGTGAAGCCCTTAAAGAACAGGTCATGTTGACCTAGGGTTTTGGATCTATGATTTTGACAACTAAAATTTGTTATTCAATGTATAAATAAAGGTCTAGAAGACCTAGGAGGGTTCATTTGAGGTTGGTTTGTTGATACTATGGTTGTTGTTGTTCATTGCTGAGAATCAATTGTAGAGAACAGTGTTGGGAATATATTGTAATATCTTCAGCTGGGTGGAAGATCAAACTTGCAGCTGGGTGCACGGGGAGGGATGAGAGAAAGAGAGAGATATCTGCAAGCTAAGTGCACAGATAGAACTGTATGTTTTCATATAATATATCAAGAAATAGAGTTTTGTGGGTGTATCCCTAGGGAGAGGGTGAACCACGTGTATATATTTTTTTTATGTTTGATTGATGTTGTGTTATTTTCCATATGTTATATTGTTATTGCATTGTTGTGTTAGATCTGAGATATAACTTGTGAAGTAGGCTTAAGTGAGATAAAGAATAACTAGATTTTTTTGTGTTGTTTTCTTGGATCCACTTTGCATTTCCTCTAGTTGTAGACACCTATGTCCTGCAACCCCCTATTTCTACTTTGGGTGAGACTGCATCTGCTTCGTAGGTGTTGTTGAAAGGGCTAGTAATTAGGGCTTGTTGGTGCGCTACTAGAGTTTAACTCTGGGTCTACCCCTGTGCCAACAAATGGTTATGTTGCTAGGATCGGGATATTTTTGAGGGAATGTCAAGGTGGTTCCCATCAAAGTCAAAAATTCAGAAGTGGATAGAAGAATAAGAGAAGGACTTCGTTGAAGCCTAGAACAAGAATCCTAGCGTTAGTACAAAAGACTGGTTGGAAAGATACATCTTCACCAACATACACGAGATTTTCTTTGCAAGAATTCATAGATATTTATATGAGTGGTTATCTAGATTAGCAGATACCCAATTTGATATCAGATCTAGACCACATGTGGTTTGGATAGCAACGTTGATCAATAAGGTCAAGAGAGTTGATAATGTTGTGTCTAGGTTCATGGATCTCTAGTTTGATAGAACTATTGGAGGGTACATTACTGATTTTTCCATTGACAGAGTTGAATCGTATAGCCAAGAAGAGAGGTACTTATTTAAGGGACCTAGAGGAAAGTTCTTACACTTCTTAAAGCTAAGGATTAAGATGCTATTGCATGAGAAGAATATCCTAAAAATACAGTGAAGCTAATGTTCAAGAATTCAGATAGAAAAAGTGACACAGAGGTTGGACACACGTGTAGTGGGATACCATTCAAAGAGGTTCCTCTTGCAAACCTATTTAAGAAAAACTATGGAGATGAAGGATTCTATAGAGGAGAAGAAGAAAATATAACAGATGAAGAGCATTCAAAATCTGCAAGAACAGAGGAAGTACAGAATGAACTTCGTCGAGGAGAACCAGAAATTTCAGGAACTGAACCTAATGTCGAAGTAAGTACTATTACTCCTCCTATTGTTCTAGAAGCATTAAGTAACCAGAGAAACCAGAGTAATTGGAGTAGTTAGAGAAGTCAAAGTACTGTTACAAGCATTTTAGTACACACTCAATAGAAAATCCAAGGAATGTCTATGGAATATGAAATGAGATTATCGATATTTAGAGGAGATGGATCTGAAGATCCTGATCAGCACTAGTTCTTATGTGAAGTTATATGGAGTATCAAGAAAGTCACCAACGAAGTTGTTAAGAGAACCTAGTTTAGTACCACCTTGAGGGATCACGCTCTGAACTAGTATATGAAGTTTGTTTCAGGACCTGGACAGCCTAAACTGATGAATGTTATCAAGACTGCATTGAGTTCAGAATTCAAGAAACCTAAGTCGGTGTCACAATGAATTACATAGCTGAAAGAGATCAAGTAGAAGGTCATCAAACCTATTTGGGAGTTTGATCAGAGGTTTAAGACTCTGACAAGTTGGTTGAGTTTTCAGATTCCATACAAATAGAATAAATAATGGTTCATTTTTTCTCTCTTGCCACATATCAGAGTCCCTCTAATGCAACAGAAGGTCGCTTCGTAGGCTAAAGAATTGAAGATCACTATGAAACTAGAAGTAGCCCTTATAGAAGAAGCCAGCCCAGGTATGAGTCAGATATTAAATCAGTTAACCAGTTTATCCTTATAGGTCGAAGATATGAAGAAAGACAAAGGAAAAGAGAAAAGAGAAGATATCTGGTGTATCAGAAGTAAATCAGAGGGCCATGACAAAGAGCATTGTCCCCTATTTCATGAATACTTGGCCTTTGGACCGCCTAGTTCTTTGAAGCAGACTATTGTACCCTAGTGTGAGATATGTAGAACAAGACATCGCCCTGGTGAATGTTATTATAGGAAAAAATATGTCCAGACACCTACCAATCCTTACTACACATTCTGCAAGTTTGTGTGACATGATGAGAAGGATTGTAGGTCTTGTGATCTCATGCATGAAAGATCAAGGGACGCATATAGAATTTAAGGAGAAACACAACAAGAAGGAAATAATGCGTAGTTCAACTCCCCAGGAAGAGGAAACTTCAACCCTCATGGTGGATTCATAATAAGAGGAAGAGGAGGAGGCATGAGTCAAGGTAGAAGACAGATCATCTATTATAACTGTGCATAGCCAGGACACTTGGCAAGGGCTTGTCAGAACCCTTGTACCATTTGTAACTATTGTAACTTGTTTAATCATGTCATCGAAGATTGTCCAGCATTGTTGGCCAAACTCCAGGAGAGACGAGGAGGAAACCAACAAGTACAGTTAATATCAGTAGAACCTCGTGGTGAAGACCCTAGATTCATTGTTATTACTAGAGGAGGTGTTGTTACAAGAGAAGACAGAGTGACTCCAGGAAAGACTACAGAAGGATCAGGGATCAGAAAAGTTGTAGAGAAGGAACAATTGTTTGATCCAAAGAGAGAGAGGCATACTTTTGAGGAAGCAAGGAAAGAATTTGTAGAAGGAAGATCGTCTTCATCTAAGGCACAACCAGAAGTAAGGGAATGTGGAATTCCAACGGCATTTGATCAGTCTACTAGGAAAGGAAAAGAGGTAAGCAAGCTTATGGAATTCTTATGTACTTGCATTAATTTGATTAATGATGAAAGAGTTGTACAAGAGCTCCAATACTTGATAAGACAGTATGAGATAGGAAGGGTAGATCCTCTGTTGAATAAAGCAGTACATCAGGTATCTAGAAAGAGAAGGACAAACAAGGAATTAAACCTTAGTGCTCATATTGGAGACTATGATGTGGACTATGTGGTCCTCGACTTGGGATTAGAAGTCAATGTGATGACGAAGCAGACTTGGGCACTAATGGGAAAACCTAGACTGATTTACTCTCCTATCAAGCTTAGGATGGCCAATCAGTAAGTGGTGAGCCACTTTGGAAGACTAGAGCATGTTTCTGTAGATATTGATAGGATAAGGACATTTTCATATTTCGAGATGATTGAAATTGTTGATGATAGATTTCCTTATCCTGCGTCGTTGTTAGGAATTGATTGGGCTTTCAACTATTCGACTATTGATGACCTAAATAAGAGAAGAATGACCTTTGAGGGTAATGGCCTTAAATTCATCGCACCTCTGGACCCAGACGAAGGTCACAGATACACAGAACCTATCAGGGAAGAAGACTGTGCATATGAGCTACAGAACATTTACAAGCTGACAACAAGACAATGGGACTACATCAATGCTACAGCAGAAGGAAACCTCAGCTGGGAGAGTGAAAGCGTATGTTCATCAGATTCAGAAGAGGCATTAGAAAATTGGCAGAACAGGATGTATGAGGTCTCCACACGATGATGCACCAAATTGACCAGAGCAATTCATTAGATCAGCACAGAAGTAAGTAATCTTCCAACGTTTGATGGTTTGAATCACTTAGAGACATTTCTAGCTTGATTTGAGAAAATTGTACCAGTACAACAGAGGATGTTGGCACTAGATGAGGCATTGAAAGCCACACCAACTAGATGGTGGGGAGCACATAAGAGGAACATCGCGCAGTGGACATAGTGTCACACCTTATTGACAGTGTGCTTTTCAAAACAAGATGAAGAATGTGAAGTTCCTTACACAGGCCAGAGTTGTCCTAAGGACCACATGCGAAGTTGTGAGGAGGCCTGGGGAAACATTCCTAAAAATTAGTGGGTGCACAAGTTCATTAACACCTTGGATACTAAGCCTATCAAACGGTATCTGCATGCAGAACTGTGCCTCTTCACTACAAACTAGTATGGAATGACTCAGAACTTTATAGCTACCTTTTTATTTGAAATTCAGTACCCTATAATAGACCAATCTTTACAAACTATAAGAAAGAAGGTCTTTGAGGAGGCACCTAACCTCCCTTTTACCCAAGAAGGAGATGAATGGACTGTGCCTCTTCAGCAGTTACAGGATTGCTACAATATTAATGTTGATGAGGATGATGACCCTAGAGATGTAAACATTGCAGAAACTAAAGGTCACAAAGACATAGAAGGTCCTGGGATTGAATTACCCTTTGTTGGACAGCCCATTAAAGTCAAGAAAGTTAATATTGGAACAGAGCTAAAACCTAAACTAGCAAATGTGGGAGACTATTGGGATGATGCTACTATCAGCAAGATCACAGAGCTATTACATGAATATCAAGACTTGTCTCCAACAAAGTTCATAGACATGAAGGGCATTAAAGGGCCCATGGGAGAAATGAAGATCCCCTTAAGACCAGATGCAAGACCTATCAAGCAGAGACCTTATAGATTGAATCCAAAATATAAGAATAAATTTAGGATTGAATTGGACAAAATGTGAAGCAGGTATCATTCAGCCTATTGAAGAATATGAATGGATTAGCCCTATGGTGGTCCAATATAATAAGACAAGAGAAATCAGAATTTGTGTAGATTTGAGGAAAATGAATGATGCATGGATACATGACCCCTTCCCTACACCCTTTACTGATGAAGTTCTAGGTAATGTAGGAGAACAGGAGGTCTACTCATTCACAGATGGATTTTCAGGTTATCATCAGATCAAAATTGCTAAGGAAGATCGACATAGGCCACATTTGCAACAAAATGGGGTTCATTTCAATACACTGTGATGAATTTGGTCTTGAAGAATGCACCGAATGATGTAGGATCATCTCTCCACATCAGCCAGCCAGCCACATCAGTGGTTTCAAATCACATGCTAAAGAGAGGTGCAACCCTTGTTTTCAAATCTAAAATTTGAATGAATGTAATTTAATTTTTTAGGCTGTTGAGCCGTGAGGCCATGCTTTGCACAGGTGTAGAAGTAGGTAGGCCTTAAATGTTGAAGGCTGAGATCTAGATCCAGATTGTGGACTAGACAACCCATTCAATGTAATTGAATAGGGTAGGTGAGGTTGGAGGGAAGTGCTCGAAGAACCCCCTCATGTAAAATATCTTTGATTGTATCTCATTTGGTAAGGAGAGAAGAGTATGCACAAGAGAGAGAGTGTGTGCATAGAGAAGGAGCCGAGATTCTGTTAAATTCTGAGCTCAAGAACACCTTGTAAAAACAGGCATTTTCCATTTAATACAAAGAGCAGTTTTTCTTGCATATTCCCTGTGTTGAATGAATGTTTATGTATGTTCTATTTATGTTGTGAATGTATGTAGCAGGTTTTCATTTGCAGGGAGTTGTTTGATTTTCAGGCTTGAGAGGTTCTTTGTGGTTTCATGCCAAGAGGGTATGACAGAGTACTGTGGTCTCTGAATACCAGTGCATAGATGCACTTCTGAACTCTGCGGATTCAGACAAAGATGTGTTAGGCAGGCATAGAAGCTGAAATCATCGATTCAGGGAAGACCTGTGAGGTTGCTGAATACCTCATAAGGAAAGGATATGTAAGAGAGACACAGTTGCAGACATAATCTCTGAGGATTTCTATGAATCTCTACCAAGTGGGCATTGAGCTAGTGCAAGGAGCGCACAAGAAGAAGAACTTTGGTGTGAGTTCGTAAGAAGTCAGAATCACTGAGGATTCTAGACACTCTGCTAGGAGGGCATTGAGTAAGTGCCAGAGTGCACAAGAGGAACTCTTTAAGTTCAGAGATAGGAGAAGAATCCATTGAGGGATCTTCGCAGGGTTGTTGAACACCCTGAGCACTCAGCAAGAGGTTTCTTGAGTAAAGGATAGCCAGGAGGGCATCCAAAATCTCCATCTATAGGAGAAAAGAAGAAGGATTTATTTCCTTAAGGTCTGAGGAGCAGGAAATATCAGAAGGGATAGCATCTTTATGTGCGAAGACTCTGCAGGAGCGTAGAAGTTAGAATCCTTTGAGAATTCAGGAGTAAATCTCAGAAGGAGTGGCGTCTTTGAGAACGCAGGCGAGACTCAATGTTATAGAGCTCACAGAGGAAAGAAGGAAAAGGTCAAAGCCTTTGAACATTTGGAATTATTCCAAGTCCGGGAAGAAAGCGCAAAAGCTTAGGAGGAGCAATAATTGTCGTTGGATTAATCCAAAGAGATCTGGACCATTGAAGGTTTCCACATCCAAGAGGTAGTGTATGAGAAGCGCACAGGGGAGATGATCTGAAGCGTTAGATCTTGAGCGAAGAACTCAATAGCCATTGGCTCTGTCAAGAGTTGCATGAGGTTTAAACCCTCACGCATAGAGCAGTAGAAGAAAAAGTCCCGAAGGGGTGGATACCAAGATTTCGACATTCGAGAGTTTAGGAGTCTAGAGGATGAGAGTCTAGGAACTCGACATCGGAAGTCTCGAAATAGCGAAAGGGAATCTGAGCCATCCGTTGGAAAGAGAACACGTGTCACGAGATCACCATATCGGGGATTCAAACATCGGAGGTCAGAAAGGGAAGTCTTTCGACTCCATGGGTGGCGAAGTCGCAAGAAGATCAGGAGCGTCCGTCTGAGGAGGACAGGTGGTAAAGATCAAGGGATCTCGTGAACTCGAAAGTTTGCGAGATGAGAGCCCAAAGGTTGGGTGTTCCAAGTCACAAAGTTGCGAAATCGCAAGGAGCGAGGACAGTCATTGGATCCAAAGAACGGGAGGACCGTTGGATCAGGAATCCCATCGCCTATCATGCATTTGGGGGTTGGGAGGTTGAGAGGACCTCTTCTCAACATCAGAAGTCATGAAGTGCTGAAAGCCGGGCACGAAGGAACACGTGGCGGAACCACATGGTGGGGCCCGCGTGGTTGAAAGGTCAACACACGTCGCCTGGAGAAAGGAGTCAACACTCCGTTGACTTCTTACATCTCAGGGATTCGTGGGATAAGAGTGTGAAGGCTCGATGCTTCAACCTGCGAGGTTGCGAATAGAGAAAAGTGTCAAGGAAGGAGTCAAACCGACATTGACTTATCACGTCTCAGGAGATCGCAATGGGAGGGAATGAGAGTTCAACCCATGAACTCATGAAGGTGAGAGTTGCGAGAGGCACTGGTATTTAATCCCTAGCCTACGGTTACATGTGGAGGGCACTGACAAGGAAAGGAGCCATACCCGTATCACCATTTCGGGTATCGCAAGATTGGAAAGGAAGAGTCGGGAGCTTCGACTCGCAAACTCACGAGACTGCGAGTTGCGACAAGTGACTTTGGGGTAGGCCCTTGGTCATAGCTTTGTGGTCACTTGGGGAGATAGGATCTCGCACCTAGTGCTGTTTGCATAGGGGAGCTTCCAAAAGGACCTGTTGATCGATTGAAAGGAGATTCCAGTAGGGAGTCAAAAGGAGCCGCTTCGGCTCATAAAAGAAATTGAACAATCCTTAAGACCAGGAGGTCGCGCAGAGACTCTGTCGAGGCAGAGGTGGCATTTGAATCAATTTTGGTATCAGATCTTGGATTATGTTTGTACATTGTAGATAGAAGGAGCGGGAAGGAGACAGAGTGTTGGATACTTTGTGAATGATTGCTTGTAGGTGAGAAACAGATTTGCCAGCAGGGCAGACAGGAACAACAAGATGGCTAGTAAATGATATACGTGTGCTGGAAGAAAAGACCCAAAGCTGATGAGAGAAGCTGAATGGGATGAAGAACTCACCGAGATGAATGCAAGAATGGATGAACTTACATTTGAGATGCAACAAAATGCCAAGTCGAGATGGGTATATGAATGGCCTATGAAGACGAAAGCAAAATTTCCAGTCAAGGAGTTGATGGCTAGAAGACAGCGTAGGATGTTAAGAGGGTGGTGGAGGCATGCTGAAAACCTCAATAGACCAGAAGAGGAAAGGGTTCATATATGTGAACCAGAGACTGGGAGAAATCTCAGTGATGTTGAGGATGAAATGGGATCGGCTGAAGATCTCAAGAACTGCCAGGAGGGCAGAGAAGAAATTCCCAATTGCCAGGTGGGAAAAGGGTTGAGATCACTGCGGGATATCACAGACTGTCATGAGGACAACCAGGAAATTTCACATTGCCAGGTGGGCAATGGATCAAGATCGTTGCGGGATCTCATAGACTACCAGGACGGAAACATAAAGTTTCCAATTTTCCAGATGGGCATGGGAACAGAGATGGGACTATCTGAAAATCTCATGGACTCGAAGGTGAGTTCGACTCAGCAAGGGGTGCTAATGAAGATGGGATCAATTGATCTCATAGTATGCCATGGAAGTAGCAAAGAAGTCCCATATTGCCAGGTGGGTAGGGATAAGCAGATGAGACTAAATGAGGGTCTCATAAACTCGGAAGTGAGTCTGAGTCATCCTAAGGAGCTGACAGAGCAGATGAGCTCATATTTGGATTTCGATCAGCAGATGAAGCTGACAGAAGAGGAGGATCTGAGGGATCTTCTGATGATTGGGGAAATTTAGGTATTCCTACCATTTGCCCAAGAGGAGGCAGAAGTCTGCATTACGGATGTTGAGGCAGCAACAGCAGAAGAAGGACAACCAGTTGAGACAGTCAAGAAGGAAGCATTGGGGCAAACTTTGGAAGCTACCCAAGAAGAAGGAGAGGATGAGCATTCCGAGGAGTGGCTCAATACTTTCAGCTAGGTAGCTGAAAGGAATACAACATAGGAGTTTGCAGAAGAAGAAGAAGAAGAAGCAGACAAAATTAGTTTGGTTGATCTGTATGAGCAAATTGAATCCCTGGAAAAGCGGGTGAAAGTGCAGAGTGTGCACATCCAACAGGCAAAGTTGGAAGCAGCTGATGAAGTAGGCATGGGATATCATTGCGATCTGCCAGACTACAAAAAAAATTTGCAGCCGAGGAGACTGCATGAGCAGAGCCAGCCACTGAAGCAGCTGGACGAAGAGATCGAGAAGATCAAAGAGCTGACGATCAGGTCAGCAGAGACTGCCAGTGAGGAGAAGCTAAGCAGAGAAGCAAAAGAAGAAGCAGCAGCAGTAGCTGTGTAGTAGCAGTAGCTGCGTAGTAGCAGTAGCTGCGTAGTAGCAGTAGCACCAGCAAGGAACTGGAGCGAGGAGACTCCAGATAGTTTTTTGGGATCCAGGAGGATTTCCACAACTCAGAGTGGAAGCTCATGAGCAGGAGCTCATGAATTTTTTAGCCGAGGAGTATGATGCAGGATCATCTCTCCATGTTAGCCAGCTAGCCAGCCAGCCACATCAATGGTTTCAAATCATGTGCTGAAGAGAGGCGCAACCCTCATTTTCAAATCTAAAATTTGAATGAATGTAATTTAATGTTTTAGGTTGTTGAGC
>JASDQU010252087.1:0-10044 GCA_032191745.1 Picea mariana
GTTACAATCTTCCCAAAGCCTACTGAACTTGGGAAGCTTCTTTCTTGAACAAATTCCTTGGATGAATGCATCCCATGACCTTGGGAGGCCATTCAAGGTAGTCATCACCATCTCTTCTCCTTCTACTGGGTCACCAATGGCTTCTATTTGCTCCTTGATTTGATTCACTCTTGAGAAGGAGTGAATGGTTTCTGAGTTCTGCATTTTCACATTATTCAACTGAGATCGCAGAGTCATTCTTCAATTTATGTTGCTTCCCTCAAACAGACGAGTTAAGGTGTCCATCATTTGCTTTGGAGAAAATAATGATGATATATGATGAATAAGGTGGTCCTTAATGGAGTCTGCAATAATCATTTTTGTTCTCACCATGTCCTTATATTTTGCCTTAGCTTCATCTCCTTGAGGTTCTTGAACCTCTTCTATAATGAACTTATCCAGTTCATGTTCTTCAAGAAGGAGAGTTACTCTGTACCTCCAGGCCCTGAAGTTATCAGCTCCATCTAGCTTCTCATCGATCTTTGTTCCGGTAGTCATCCTGCCTTCTGATGGTCTTGGTTTGTCCAACAACTGTCTCTAGACTGAAAACGGCTCCCTTTTAGGCTTCTAGATCTGCAACTGGCTTCTATTCAGGCTTGCTCTGATATCATGTTAAAATTTTAAATTTTCTAGTTACACAATTACAATTACTTAATCCAATAGCAACTGTAGTAGGATCACTGAAAGATAGACAATCACAGATACAATAGAACACAAAGATTATCCTAGGAAACCCTCGTAGGGGAGAAAACCCAGCAACCAAAATCTTCAATATAGATTCCTTCAACCAGTACAATGATGCACTATAAATCTCAAAGAAAGACCAAGACCAAAACACCAAAAGAACCAATCTCCAAGACTTGTGCGCTAGACCTTCTTATGTGCTCCAAGATGCACAAGAGAAGTGTGTGAGTGTGTCCAAATGAGAGGAACCTATCCTCTATTTATACACAACAGTGTCTCTTGAAGAAACATGACTCTTGACCTAACTAACCCATAAAACAGGGCCGACTAGCCACAATGGGGCTTTTTACAATTATAAGTAAAATACTAATAATATAATAATTTATGTTGAGCCAACTTGTACAATATAATTATAATAACCTTTTAAAGGTTTGACTAAAACAAATATACAAGAATATATTCCGTAGTTAAACCAAAAATATTAACAAAGAAAAGAGGAGAAGAGGGCGCACTAGTTCAAGGAGAATAGGGTGCACTTGTTGAAGGAGAAGAGGGCACACTAGTTCAAGGAGAATAGGGCGCACTTGTTGAAGGAGAAGAGGATGCACTTTGAGAAGAAAGGCGCACTTGCTCATGGTGTAAGGGTGCACTTGCTCATGGAGGAAGGAAGCACTTAGAGTTGAGGACGAGGGTGCACTTGCAGCTACACAAGGCACGGTTTTCAAGGAAGAGGGAAGCTTACAAGAAAGGGTGCAAATCCCAAAGAAGAGGGCGTGCACTTCAAGGCAAAGCTGGCTCAATCTTCAAGGAGGAATTTGCTGCTAACTTGAGATAAGTTGGCTGAAGCAAATCTCTCATTTCTTGTTCAGAAATCTCTGCTGTAATAAATTCCTTCAAGCTCCATAATAAATTTCCTCTTCACTGGTTTTCCCCTTGGGGGTTTTCCAGGGTCATGTTGACCAACAATTACTTGTGTTAAATTATGTGGTATGCATGTTTATTTTCTGCATTTAAGTGGAAAAGATCAAGAGGTGTATTTCTTGTTTTTAATGAATGTTTAAAAGAGAATTTATGGACAGCAAACCTATGATATCTAACCTTGAAAACAGCAGCATTAAAATGAGCTTGAAATCAGCATTGGAGGCAGTCTTAAGTCTGCCCTAAAACAGACCTGTAAGTGACCATCAAACAGTCCCAAACAGTGTCAAAGACAGACCTGTTGGCAGCCTCTAAAGAGCTTCAAAAATTCTTCACTTATTTACTGTTTTCTGCATAAAACCAGCTAAATTATCTTGCTGGTCTGTTCTAATTTCACACAGAAATAGGCTGTGTTATCGTCTAGTTGAATCGTTTTGAATGTGTAGTTGCATTTGTATTTGATTTGCTGATTTTCAGCAGGTTTTTCAGCGTTTTAGAGTGACTTCACTTGCTGTCCTGCACTTTTTAACTGCATAACAGCGAGAGATTACAACCCTTAGAGTGCTCAATTACATGTTTTTTGCATCTTGCATTGTTTTCCATGCATTCTTGTTCGCTGTCTGTTTTTAAACATGCTGATCTGCATTTTGATTTATGGGATAGCGGCATACTTATTAGGGTCATTCTAGTACCTAGATTTCATTCACTTTTACTTAGATTTTCTAGGGAAGACCCCTGAAGTTGGAGAAGACCAACCCAGAGTGAGACAGGTACAGAGCGAGGTGACATCGACTATGCACCTAGTAGTTAGTTAGGGTCATTCTAGTACCTAGATTTCATTCAATTTTTACTTAGATTTTCTAGGGAAGCCCCCTGAAATTGGAGAAGACCAACCCAGAGCGAGACAGGTACAGAGAGAGGTGACATTGGCTCTGCACCTAGTAGTTAGCCAGACTCCTTTGCTTTTGCAGGTGGAATTTCCAGGTGTTAACAGTTCCTAACAGCTGAAACCTCTTGGCACTTTCACTATGAATCTGGATAAGAAATTCATTGCATTCAAGTTAGCAGGACACCAATATAGACTCCAAAAGGTTTTCTGTAACATTCATGTTCCCATTGATGAGTCGACACCTAAAAGACTAGGTTTCACCCTTTTTCAACATTACTCATTATCAACGATGGTAGTTGAAAGAGATAATCTGCAAGGTAAGAATCTATGCAAAGTGTAAAAGTTAGATGAGAGAGCTAATTTGAATGATTTTTATGTAGTGTCAACTGGAAGCATGCATTTGATCTGAGGTCCCAATTTCTGGAAGCTTTTCTAATTCAAGCATAAATTAGATGAACTTTAGTGAAAAAAAAGTTATGCCAAGAGGAATCATGCTTCTTAAATCTCGGAAAACTGGAAAGACACAAGATCAAGGATTGGTTGACTTTAGTGTGAATGGAAAGAAATTTCAGGCTGAGTTTTCGCTTTATGAAGAATCTGACTGTACAGACCATTTACTATTTTTCCACACTTGAGAACACTATGGAGTTGTACTTATGTTTATTTAAGCATTTATCATGCTCCAAAGCTTTTCTTGAAATATGGTTTCCTTTACTTTGAGCTTCTTCACACTATTTTTTTCTCCAAAGTGTTGAGATTGGATAGCAAGGAAGTTCTTCAACATGCATAGCATCCTAGCATGGAGGACAATGAAACTTATCCAAGTTGATGGGTTAATCTTTTTCTTAAAATTGTACTTAGGAAAAAGTAAATTAAATGGGTCATATTTTAATGTTGACTTAATGAGTACTTTTTATAAAGTTAAAGTGAAAAATAATTTAAGTTGTGATCTTTTGATCTTGACCATTCATCTCATAAGATGTATGAGGATCAATCTCGGCCCTCCTTCCTTTTGGAGATAGGGTTTCTCACTTGCTCATTGAGTAAAAAGGAGATCAACTTGGAGAAGGGTGCATTATGCACAAGAGAGAGGCAATTTTCTCCAGAGAGAAAGAGGATAATTGCTTGAGGGTTTGGAGAGAGAGTTTGGAGGGAGACAGAGGAGGCTTCTACATTGAGATTGCCACACATCTTCAACATTGCAGAGGTCTTTTCCTACAGATATGATCAGGAGGATTTGCAAAAGGGGGCCATACATTTGTTGAGGAGGTTTTGTATTTGGCTGGGCTGATTTTATTGTAAGAGATCTCTATATTTTCCTGCTCAATAATAATAAAATCCAAATCTGCTGCACTCGTTTTCCCTCCAGGGTTTTTCCAAGGATAAATTGTCCAAAAATTACTTCTGTACATGTGATGTGATTGCTGTTATCTTTTACTGTTAAGTTCTTGGCTATTATTTCCTGTTGTGTATTATTTATTTGTGAAAAAAACCTGGCAGAATTAGTCAACAGAAAAATTAATTGATTTAGTGAACTGGGTTTGAAGAAAATTCACATGGTATCAGACTCCAGAGCAGGACTATTGAAGAAGCAACATTACATTCAAATCTGCAACACAGAAGTTCATATCTGCAGCAGATAAGTTCAGATCTACAACACATACGTTCAGACCTGCACCACAAAAGTTCATATCTGCAACATAGAAGTGTAGATCTGCAAAGGAAAACATAGATTTGCATTAGTGGAGTTCAGATCTATAAAACAGAAGGGTATATTGCAGCACAGAATCATTTCAGAAATGGCCATGACCTTGAGAATGGAGGATAGGTTCAGGGTGCTCAAAACTTTGTCACCTGGAAGGAAAGGGTCACTATGGTTTTGGATGTCAATGATGTCCTTGACCATGTTGATGATAAGGCTGCAACTCCCACAGATGCAGCTGCATTGGTGACCTGGAAGAAGGGTGAGGCTAAAACCAAGAGCATACTCCTTGATGGGGTAAAGGATCACATAATCCCTCACCTCACAGGGAAAAAGTCCGCTAAGGAGATGTGGGTTGCCTTGAATGACCTTTACCCGAGTAAAAATGAAAACAGGGTGATGGTGCTTAGGGAAAGACTGAGAAGTACCAAGATGGCTAAAGGGGAAGGTGTGGTTCACTACCTTACTCGACTTACACAGATCARGGATGAGCTAGGCGCACTAGGTGAGAAAACTGAAGAGTCTGAGTTGGTACGTGTGGCACTGAATGCCTTTTTCGAAGTCATGGGATGTGTTCATGCGTGGAGTTGTAGCTCGTGAGAAACTCCCTGGTTGGTAGCGATTATGGGATGATTTTGTGCAGGAGGAGATCAGACTTGGTCAGTCTAGCGGATCTTCATCTTCACCACAGATTGTGGATGAAGAAGGTTTGGCTCTTGCAAGCAAAGGCAAGGGCAAGCAGAAGAACAAGAAGGGTGGAAAGAAGAACATTGACTTTTCAAAAGTCAAATGTTTCCAGAGTCACAAGATGGGACATTTTGCCTCACAGTGTCCAGAGAAGAAGAAGAAGAACCAACTGCAGATGGTAGCTTCAGCAGCAGTGGATGAGTTTGCCAAAAGCTTCGAGGAAGAATTTTGCTTCATAGCTTGTATGTCTAGCGCAACAGTCTCAAACATGTGGTTTGTGGACAGCGGAGCATCTTGTCATATGACAAGGCACAAGGAGTTTTTCACTAGGCTACAAGAGGGAGGCGTGAATCTGGTTACAGAGCTCGAAGATGTCAAGCGCTACAAGGCGTAAGGGGTTGGTACAGTTTCGTTTCATAGGGAGTCAGGTAAACCACTCTGGTTTGCTGACGTAATATATGTTCCGGGGTTGAAAAAGAACCTCATATCGGTCTCTACTCTTGAGGATAAAGGGTATGAGATCAGCGTCCGTAATGGAAGGGTGTTCATCGGGCCAACAAGGTCAAGTGAGAAGATGGACAGGATGATTGTGATTCGAGAAGAGAAGGTGTACAAGCTTCAATTTCAGCTAGGGAGAGCATTAGTCAGGGTAACCACAGACAAGGGAGAGTTGTGGCACACGAGGATGGCGCACATACACTTTGGTGCATTGGGGAACTTAAGACAGGCAGACACAGGGTTGCCTAAGTTCACAGTAGAGAAGCATGACCCTTGCAAGGGTTGTGCAATGGGCTAGTATGCCCGGAGACAAGTTCCACCGAGTGAGCACAGGTCCAAGGGAGTATTGGACTTGATACATTCTAACGTATGTGGTCCAATGAGCATGGAGTCAATGAGTGGCATCAAATACTTGTTCTATTCATTGATGACTACTCCAAGAAAACCTAGATATACTTCCTGAAGGCTAAGGATGAAGTCTTCGACAAATTTTAGGAGTTCAGAGCTCTGGTTGAGAACCAGACTTGCAGGAAGATTTGGGTGTTGAGATCCGACAACAGGGGTGAGTACACCTCCAAGGAGTTTCTGGATTATTGCGCAGCGGCGATGATCAAGAAGGAACTCACCATTCCTTACAATCCTCAACAGAATGGAGTGGCTAAGAGAAAGAAAAGGACCATAGTCGAAGCAGCACGGGCGATGATACATGATCAGGGTTTGCCATGGTTTTTATGGGCAGAGGCTAGTCGCACGGCTATTTATATTCAGAACAAGAGTCCCCACGCAATTTTGGGGAAGTTGACACCTAAGGAGGTATTTACAGGTACCAAACCAGATGTGAGTCATCTTCGCATCTGGGGCAACGTATGTTACTGTCATGTCCCTTCGAAAAAGAGGACAAAGCTGGAACCCCCAACAGATAAGGAGTTGCTTGTTGGATATAGCGAGGATTCCAAAGCCTATAGGATCTTTGTGTCAGCACGTAGGAAGATCATAGTGTGTAGGGATGTACAGTTTGAGGAGGAGCGTGCATTGAGGAGGTCTAAAGACTTGCAGGCACAGGACCAGCAAGGACAGGATTCGGAATTCAAGCCTGAGGAGGCACAAAGTCAAAGCACTGGATCACAAAGTCATCCACAAGGTACTGGTACAGGTACAGGTACAAGTGTTGAGAGGGAGACAGTTGGACAGGATCATCAAGAGCGAGATGATGAGGAGGAGGAGGAGCCTGATGCAGTTCCACAGGAGAAGAATACTAGGCCACGGCCTAAGTGGTATAAGTCCACAGTCAGTGATTCCAGGTTGACAGGACTTCCAAAGAGAGATTTCAGAAAAAGTAAACCACCAGAGAGACTTGCGTACATGGTGTTAATGACACAGCTCATTGATGCAGAGCCTTCCACTTGTGAGCAAGCTGCAAAGCATGGAGTGTGGCAGGAGGCCATGATGTAGGAATATGCCTCCATTATGAAGAATGATGTATGGGAGGTGGTGCCTAGGCCAGAAGGCAAGAAGGTGGTTGGATTCAAGTGGATCTACAAGGTCAAGCATGCAGCAGATGGAAGCGTGGACAAGTACAAAGCCCGCTTCGTGGCCAAGGGGTTTTCACAGCGAAAGGGAGTTGACTATGAGGAGACTTTCGCCCCAATGGCCAGGTATTCCTTGATCCCAACAGTCATATCGTTGGCAGCAGAAAAGGGCCGGCGCGTTCACCAAATGGACGTGAAGACTGCTTTCCTTAACGGAGTTGTTGAGGAAGAGGTATATGTTGAGCAACCAGAGGAATTTGAGGTAGACAACAGAGAGACTCATGTGTGTAGACTAAGGAGAGCCTTGTATGGGCTCAGGCAGGCACCTTGGGCATGGTACTCTAGGATAGACAACTACTTGAGGGAGATGGGTTTCCAGCGGAGCAAGGCTGATCCGAACCTGTATTTTATTGCAGGGGAGGTGCCTCTCATACTGGTGTTATATGTAGATGACCTATTTCTGACAAGGGATGAACAACTGATAGCAGATTGAAAGGTCAACCTTGCAGTTGAGTTTGAGATGAAAGACCTTGGGTTGATGCATTACTTCCTTGGTTTGGAGGTCTGGCAGCAGGATGGGTGCTTCTTCTTGGGACAGGGGAAGTATATAATGGAGATCTTGCATAGGTTCAGGATGACAAAATGTAGGCCCATGTCCACGCCGCTAGTCACAAATTGGAGGAAGATTGATGCATCAGATTAAAAGACAATAGATCCCACTGTGTACCGTCAGTTAATTGGATCGCTCATGTATATGGTCAATACTTGACTAGATATCAGCTTTGCAGTAAACTCTTTGAGTCAGTTCATGGTGGACCCTCGAAGAGTACATTGGATAGCTGTGAAGCATGTGCTTCGCTACCTCAGTGATACAATGGAGTACGGGTTGTTATATGAGTGTAGTGGTGGAGTGAGATTGGCAGGCTTTACAGATGTTGATTGGGCAGGATGTGTAGAGGACAGAAAGAGTACTTCAGGTTGTTGTTTTAGCATTGGATCGAGCATAATTTCATGGTTCAGCAGGAAGCAGAAATCAGTGGCATTAAGCTCTGTTGAGGCAGAGTACATGGTTGCTAGCTTGGCAGAATGTGAGGCACTGTGGCTTAGGAATATACTCTTGGGATTGTTCAAGCAGGAGCTAGAAATTGTTGTGATTCACTGTGACAATCAAAGTTGCATCAAGCTCTCTGGCAATCCGGTGTTTCATGATCGTAGCAAGCACATTGATATCAGGTATCATTTCATCTGGGATTGTGTACAGAGAGGAGCCGTGAGGCTTGATTACATACAGACTGATGAGCAGATGGCAAATATACACTAAGGCATTGAACAAATAGAAGTTTGAAAAGTTCAGAGATCGGATGGGGTTGAGACAGAATCCCTTCCTCTCTAAGAGGGAGTGTTGAGCTTGGATAGTAAGGAAGGTCTTCACCATGCATGGCATCCTAGCATGGAGGAGGACAATGAAACTTATCCAAGTTGATGGGTTAATCTTTTTCTTAAAATTGTACTTAGGAAAAAGTACATTAAATGGGTTATATTTTAATGTTGACTTAATGAATACTTTTTATAAAGTTAAAGTGAGAAATAATTTAAGTTGTGGTCTTTTAATCTTGACCATTGATCTCATAAGGTGTATGAGGATCAATCTTGGCCTTCCATCCTTTAAGAGATGGGGTTTCTCACTTGCTCATTGAGTAAAAAGGAGATCAACTTGGAGAGGGGTGCATTATGCACAAGAGAGAGGCAATTTTCTGAAGAGAGAAAGAGGATAATGGATTGGGGGTTTGGAGAGAGAGTTTGCAGGGAGACAGAGGAGGCTTCTAGACTGAGATTGGCACACATCTTCGGCATTGCAGAGGTCTTTTCTTACAGATATGATCAGGAGGATTTGCAAAAGGGGACCATACATTTGTTGAGGAGGTTTTGTATTTGGCTGAGCTGATTTTATTGTAAGAGATCTCTATATTTTCCTGCTCAATAATAATAAAATCCAAATCTGCTGCACTGGTTTTCCCTCCGGGGTTTTTCCAGGGACGAATTGTCCAAAAATTACTTGTGTACATGTGATGTGATTGTTGTTATCTTTTACTGTTAAGTTCTTGGTTATTATTTTCTATTGTATATTATTTATTTCTGAAGGAAACCTGGCAGAATCAGTTAACAGAAAAATTAATTGATTTAGTGAACTGGGTTTGAAGAAAATTCACACAAAGCTTTTCTTGAAATACTGTTTCCTTTACTTTGAGCTTCCTCACACTATTTTTTCTCCAAATCCTGCCAGGCAGTTCTTTGCATACTAGCACACAGTTGTTATATATAACCCATTCTAACAGAACTACTAGCCCTCACCTCAAACAACATAACAAGACAGGTCACAGTATGACTATTTACCTCACACATTAGATATGCGGTTACCTAAAGTCAAATTTCCATCACTTGTACAAGCATTACTTCAGCCAAGGACCAGCAAAACCTCGTTTTAGCTCAGTAATGCACGTTAAGCTCTGCCTTTTCCGTCATCTAGAAATAACTAGTAAGCATCTGCTTGCTTAATTTCTTCATCCTACAATATTAATCTAATCAGGATTTCCCTACTTACATTAAACTAAGAGATGGTCAGGGGGGCACCATATAGAATCCAGCATGCCCAACTTAGCCCAAGGAACTTTTGAGGAAATTATAAGTGCCAACCAATTGCACCTTGTTGTATGCCACAGGCTGCACTCATAAATGTAACCCTAAAGGGGCTGCAGACAATCTACATCTACCTGTCTTTCCAGCTTGGGATATACTTGATGTGGATGGGTTAGCATTTTGGATGTGTGGTGGGGATATACTTGATGATTGGATGGGTTACCATTTTCTATTGCCCCCTTCCATTTCTCTTATAGTGTTGATGTGGTTGGGTGTTGTGTGTTGTGTGTTGTGGTAGTGTACTTTGCCTAGGTGGATTTCCCTAGGTGATATGACTTTACATTGTAACATTTGCTAGACATCACCTAGGTGGAAATGTGTTTGATGATGATAGTACCCTTGTGGATGTACTTTTTCCTAAATTGGAGTTTAGCAGGGTTATACTACATACATCTTTGGTG
>JASDQU010252088.1:3397-16240 GCA_032191745.1 Picea mariana
CACATAGGTAAAGAGAATTTGTTCATGGCATAGAATTTCATGAAGCAACAATAAGATCAAGGTCGCTCTGAACGTCAATTTGTAGAAGGGGATCAGGTGTTTCTTCGACTGCAACCTTACAAGCAAACTTCCCTCAAGGACAAGCATTGTCAGAAGCTAGCACCCAAATTTTACGATCTTTATACTGTGCTCAAGAATGTGGTACAAGTTGCATATTATTTATCTTTGCCCATCCATTTGAATCTACATCTTTCTTTTCATGTTTCACGCTTAAAGAAGGGGATTCGAGCTAAGTGCCAAATTCAAACCAACCTTCCAGAGTTAGTTGAATAAGGATCCATTTGGCTACAACCAGAAGCAGTTTTGGACCAACGTGAGCATCGCCTACATCAGAGAACCATCAAGGAAGTGCTAGTCCAGTGGAAAGATACAACTCCAGCAGATGCCACTTGGGAACCAACTACCATTCTGCTGCAATTTCCTCATCTCAAGCCTTGAGGACAAGGCTATTTTTAAGGGGGTGGACATGTTAGGGTCCTAACCTGCACATAGGTAGAAAAATATATTCAGATTTAATAAAGGTCAATATTAATAAGGCCTTTCAATAAAATAGAATAAGGTAGATGTAAGAAGACCTAATAGAGGCTTTCGCTTCTAGAAGGATCTTCCTCTAGATGCTTCTTTTTAGTATAAATAGGAGTCGAGGGTATGAGAACCCTAGATTGGATAATATTGTAATAGATATCTACTCAATTGGAGGCTGCCCCCTCGAAGAGGCCCATGAACATTTCTTTTAGATTCAAAGTACTATTTCTGTTGTTATTCTTATATCATTCTAGTGTTATTATGGTGAATGTTCTAGTTATATTGTTGTTATTATGCCATTACTAGCATTTCATTTCTGTTCTACATACATTTTATATCTGGTATATTACAGAGTCCTGCAACCACCCCTGCCTCTACCTCAGGTGAGACTTCATTTGCTTCGTAGGTTTTGTTGAAAGGGTCGGTAGTTAGGGCTTTGTTGGTGCTCTCTTGAGTGTTGAAACCTGGGTCTGCCCCTGTGCCGACAACAACATTACTTTGGAAAAAATCGATCTAAATGATGATATATGGCATATTCACTTTGATGGTTCATCCTCTAATGAAGGTAATGGGGCTGGAATTATCTTGGTTTCTCCTACAGGAAAGATCCATAATCTGTCATACAGGTTGGAGTTTGCTTGTTCAAACAATGCAGATGAATTCAAATCTTTGTTGTTAGGCATTGAGAACACTCTTAATCTTGGTTTTGGTCACCTTTCATTTTTCGGGAATTCTGAGCTTGTTGTGAACCTAATACGTAAGGCTTTCTCTCCTAGTGATAAGATGATGGAAAAATATTCCCAAACTATTTGGAATCTTATCTTGAACCTTCTATCTTTCAACATCACTCATATTAAGAAGCAGTTGAACTCAATAGCTGATTGATTAGCTGTCTTTACAGACTTGACTACTCAACAACTCTTGCCTTGCTGGCCTGATTGTGCTTTTCAATATCTATATCCTTCATATATTCTTGATCATGTAGGATGTTGGAAGGCCCTCCTTTGTGATGAGAGCATTTGTGATATCATCCAAGATGAACCTCTTAAGCCATAGGAAATTATATCCACATAAAATAATAGAATTTATGAGGGCTTGAATCCTCATGAGAGTTCATTTTCATTGAGTGTTGGAGGCAATAAAGAAAAACAAAAGGAAGAGGAGTTACAACACAAGGCCGTTAAAACCATCTCCATGAACATTAGGACACCCAGATCTTTAATGAATGTTAAAATAAATGTCTAGGGTTCTGATAAAAAAGAGATGAGGTTTGCTGAGTTACTTGGTGGATTTCAAAATGGTTTTGCTTGGTTTAATGTGGATCTTTGTGGTTTTGATCTAGGTCTTGTTCAACATACTATGAAACCAGCTAGGCAAAAACAAAGACTTGTTAACTCTGCATTGAAAGCAACCTTTTGAGAGGAGTTAAAATATTTCTTGAGGACTGAAATGTTTTTTTTAGTCCATTCTGAGTGGGTTTCCAATTGGGAGCCTGATTTGAAGAGCACTGATAATATTAGAACCTGCGTTAGTCTTTGAACTTTCAGAAAAGCATTTATGAGAAACCCTTTCCCTCCTCTCGGTATGAAAATGTTTCTGCAACAGGTTGTAGAGTCACAGTGGGAGCGCTTACTTGATAGTTTATTTGATTATAGTAAAATCAAAGAAGAAAGGGAAAATTGCCACAAAACCACTCATATTAGTTGTGGTACTATGTCTTACAACTGCCTGCCTTATGGATTATTTGATGCAAGTACCACCCTTAAAAGGCCCATACACATGACTTTTAATGAATTGGTCAGTCTCAACGTTTATATTGATGATTTAATTGTATACGTCAAGGGGCTGATAATTACACCATAATTTCAGGTGTTGGGTCATTTCCATATTACTTTTGTCTTGAGCATTAACTCAGAAATTTTAAAAGAATTACAGAGACAATGGTTTTCCTACAGCACTAACAGTCCTCGCTTGAAGTATTGCGAAGGACCAACGTGAAATGGTTCTAATGCTGATTGGATATGTATATATTAGTAACCTAGTTCTATTTTCAACTTTTGAGCTTCCTTTCTCTGCTTCATAGTACTTTGATTATGCTTTCTAAGTTGAGTTTTATTTTCTTGCTGTGTTTTATTTTTGTCTTTTACTGTTGCTATTTTAATTTCTTCATTATTACTTATGTTGCGAATTTTTCTTTATCACATTTTAGTGTTTGGTCAATATAGAATGTTGGATCAATTATGCCATAGTGAAACTCTTGCAAGGCATTGTTAGTCAATAAAAATCAATCTTACATAGCTATTATGATTTCTCCTCGGAAGGGCCCTTGAAATTGTTACATATTTCCACTATTGTCTTACAAGGAATTGTTTATTTCCCGCTTCTTCTTTCCATTTCTTCATCCATTGAGATCTTAAGAGAAAGTCTATAAGTCCTCCTCCTTGAAGGTTAAGAGAATATACCAGTCAAATGATTATGCATACAATGGTAAAACCCCTCATACTTAACACTTTTCATGAATTATTCCCAATTTTCGGGTCATCTTTCCATTAAATCTGCTCACTTCCCCCTATTGCATAATCATTCGAGTTATGTATTCTTGAGAGTATTGTTCTTGGTCTATGAAACCATGAGTTCTAAGTTCTAAATCTATTAAAAAAATTTTTTCCTATGGAGTCGCCAATTTGTTGACGATTGAAAATGTCAACGTAATTTCAGCCGCAAAGTGATGCTAAAGCCTATTATTATATAAAACTAGATAATACTAGTAGGTGGGACCCCCTTGAACTATTGAAGATCAAATCTACATTTTTGATGTTGTGATGATGTGCAACACGGTTCACTTGGCGGACGAGATATTGTTGTTATTGGTATGAGTTGAGCTTTAGAAATATTGATCCTTTGTGTTACTACAACCTATATATCATTGCTATCTGTTCTCATTGCACCTGCATAAAAAACATGTTAGTAAAAATTTCATAAAGGGCAGTTTTGACAGAGGCAAATCCTAGAACAAATGCAAGGGAAGAGGACCTATTTATTCAATATCACACATGAATAACTTAAAAGGAATGGGAAACAATTGCGAGGGGAAGTTTTAAAAGATATCCTAACTTTAGTATATGCATGAGAACACTTGATGATTATTGTTAAGCCCTAGCTAGCAAGTGAATGGTTATGAAATCGTGATTGAATTACATGTTTAATATGCATATGTGTGAAATATTGGTGGTGCAATTGGCGAGGCGATAGTGATAATGGTCATACAATGGTTAATTGAATTATGTCGATGATCGACATATGGTACATTTGTAGAGTTTGAACTTCGGTGGCTTATTTGATAAGTGGTGAACGTTAATGGTTATGCATTTTTGTTGAGTTATGTGATATAAAATGCATATGGTGATAGTGCTAATGGCTTTTAATGCAGTGATGGTTTCGATGCATTTTTTATTAAGCATGTCAATGGAGAATTGTTGGCATGTATTGTTGAGTTAATGAGATGTGGGTGGAGGCGACGTTCATTTACTGCATGCCACCTTTACCCTTCCCATTGGCCACCACCCTAGTCGGGCTACTATTTGATCTTGTTGCTGTGTTTACGCTCCAGAATTTTAGCAGGGTGAAACTGCTTGACCACCTCTCATTTTAAGGATTTTGATTAACAGGTATGTCCTTTTTTTTGGCCATTCTTGACTTCACTCTGGTTATGATATGATTACTAGCTCAGGTGTATGGGTTTGTGTTTTTCCTGAGTGTTGCAACTATGTGAAATTTTGGTTCTTCAATGGAAAATGGATGGTTCTTCCTGCAATATTTTTGAGTTTGTAGAGGTTATTGGTCTTCCTGGTGATAGCTCTTTATTACCACTATTGGTTTAGTTGGAGGTTTTTGTTTTTGGGTTGCTTGGCTGGCTTTCCCCATGCGTGCGCATCACTTGTCTAGTCTCTAGTTTTTATAGGTTTAATGGATGAAATAATTCTTCATCACCGTGTTTTGTTCATTTGGGAAATGATTGATTTCCTCACTAAAGGCCACAAAATGAGCTCTCATGTTCTTACTTGGCCTTGTCATCACCTCAGTGCTAGGGTTGTTTTAATATCCACAAGGGTTACGCCCTGTGCATGTTAAGAGTCACTATTAGTCAGGTTGGAGCCTCGCTCCTCTGTGGTAACCCTCCTGTATCGGACTTGTCATATATCCATGAATAATTCGTGGTTCCCTCTGTGTATGCACTGTTTGTATTGGGGTTTGTCACAATTAAAGGAAGTTGGCTCTAGATTTTTTGTGTTAGTCATAGTGTGAACCTTTAACTCTATAAGTCTGAGGGTTGACATGGAGCACTAGCCTGGCCTTTGGGGTTTACCACTTGTGTGTCGGATGGTTGTATATTGCCAACTATTTTGAGTATAGACTTGTCCAGTTGGTTATGTGACAGTCGTGTTGGTATGGAGTTTAGTTACTCCCTATGTGATTATAGCGATAAACCTTACATTGCCAATGGCACTTCTAAAGTTCATAGTCACCCGCCTTAAGTAAAATAACTCAGTAGTATTAGTGGAAGGGCCTCTGTCCTGATTTGATTGGATGTGTGGGAATGCATAGCTACCACAACTCATTCGGTTGATTGATTTTCTACCACAGTGGAAAATTTTTTGTTGAATAAGACTGAGTGTGCACAACTTGGTCAATCACGATGTGACTAAATCAAAGCAACCCCTATTAAATCGATATCTCAACACGATATGCTGAGTTATTATCGTGACTGTGTGTTTGTTGCAATAAGTGGAAATGTTACACTGTGGATTTTTGTTGGCTGCGCACTATGTATAATATGGAATCTTGTTTTTCATACTCAGGTGTGCCCACAGAGTTTTAAGAATGTTATTTATTGCAATCGACCACTAGTTAAAGTAGGCATGTTATTGGTGACAGTCGGGTTGGATAGGTGGCCCAATTTTTAAGTCATATTGATTTTTTTTTGTTTTCTACAGCAGCAGAACTACATTGCCTGGGAAAATGAATCCTGCGTAGCTTGTGTCTAAATGTTGGTTGTTGGTTCTATGATTAATTATCATTTCAGGCATGGCAATTTGGTCTTGATTATTGTGGTTACTGCATATATATGTGAACGAATATCATTGCATTTTTTATGGGCTCTATTGCAGTAATAATGACTTCATTATTATTTTCAAAGCATGAATTTTGAGTATAGTTGTGGATTGAAGAAATGCATGGAAGTAGTTGATGTTGATGATTAGAGATTGGAAATGGGTATTGTTCGTTAATCATTATGAAATTCAAAGTGTGTAGATGAAGGGAACATAACCTCTTACAAATTGTATGGAATAATTATTGTTTTGTAATGGCACTCTGTTGGATATTTGATTAATGAATAGTAAACTAGTTAAATGCACAATAATTATTATTTGGTCAAATGATTGCTGGTTGATGCATCTTTTCTTACTACAAATATTTTTATGGATCGCTTGATTAATTTCATGAACAATAAACATTATCCCCCCCTTCCATTATCTCACTTTCCGCTAATTACAAACCCTTCACATATCCCATATGCATGTTTTCACTTCGTGTTTTGATATTCATTACAGCCAAGAGAATTTCTGTGTTAAGTGGATCAAAGTGGCAGTGAATTGGGTGGATTACAGTGAGGTTTTTTTGGTTTTCTTTACAATTGATTGTTGTTGTCATTGAGCAGTGACCATTTCTTCTCCCCTTTCATGATATCATATTTTCGCTCAATACAAACCCCTCACATATCCATGGACACTGTTTCACCCCCCCCCTATTTGTTGATTAACATTAAAACAATTTGTATCGACTGGATTGCGTGATTCTGATACATTCTGAGCCAAATCTATTTCATATTTTTAAGATTTGTCATGTATGGTTATTTAAAAGACTATTTTATAATTGATCACACATGAAGGATGAGTTTTTTCAGTCGAGGTAGCCATGGTTGAGGAAACAGAGGTAGAGGTAACTAGAACCAGGACCCAAGAAGTCCCAGGTTCTCTATACATTTTGACGTTGATTCAGAAGAGCTTGGAAAAATGTTTCATGATGGATTCTTTGATTGGATTGGTCAGGGAATAGTCTGACCTAGGCCTAAAAGACCTCCTTTACAAGCCCCAAAAACCACTGGTATCCATGTACCTCCTCATGTCTCCTTACAACCTGAGGTCCTTGGAAATGATGGATGGTAGGAGATTCTACACCCGATAGTCTCCCAACATCCTGGCTGGCCCAACTTGGCTTTTCCTACTCCTCCACCTTTGAACCCCATTGTCCAAGCTGCCCCTAACCACTTTACAGTGCAATCCTCCCATGCTAGCAAGAGATTGAATACTAAATCCCACCATGCATTTGATAAATGAAAATCCACTGCTGCCCCTTCCTCATCTTCCAATGACTCTGATAAATCCATGTCTTCCCGGATGCATTTGAAGGACGATTGTTCCCACATGATTGGAGATATAAAGCCTAAAGTCTCTTCATAGCCAAAGGAAAATTCAGGGAAATCGAGAGGTGACAACAACAACTAAGGAAGGGTTGCATCACAGACTGGGAAATATGGCTTTTGAGTTTTATGTTATATATTGTTTTACGACAATTGACTTCATGGACCTTTAGACATCATGTTTTTTTATTTTGGATATATGGGTATTATTTTTGAAATGATTTCAAATTTCATTAGCTAAATTGCCAAAAGTAAATATGGTGATGGGAGGCACAAGAAGGTGTGTTTGCTTAACTAATGGTTATGTTATGATTGTTATGAACTAAAGGGAGTCAAAAGGGGTCCCACCTACTAGTTATTATTTATTTATGACCCTTATTATGATTATTACTTTCCCCCCTAACTAAAGTTAGTTGAGTCTTTAATTAACTTAACTAATGAGTTGGTTCAACTACTTCAACCAATTCTAATTTATTAAAAGAAAAATGAAAGGGAGAAACAAGAGGAGGAAAGAAGCAAAAGCATGCTAAGGTTTTCTCTTTGAGTTTATGTTGAGATAGTTCAATTTTCATTCATTCATATATTCATCACATCCTAATTCTCTTTTGTGATAACAAGGTCTTATTGTAGGTAACAATATTTAGGGCTGAATCAAATCATTCAGACACTTGTTTTTTCAGAGGTGTTGATCTATCTTTGATAGTCTATGTAGACTTGTTTGTTTGTGAATTAATTTTCATGACTGATAAATTCTACTGTGCAGAGTCGAGTGGGAAGCAATCTGCGACAAGATGATCCAACTTTTAGAGTTCAAATTTGGTTTTCTGTTAGAGGTCCTTTTGTATGTTCCATCGGGGATGTCTAAGTTTGACTTTGGTCCAATATTTCTGTATGAGATTTTGTAAAGAAATTGACTCTTTGGTGAATTGGAATGAAATAAAGGATTTCTTTCTGTCTCAATTGTCTTGATTATCATCTTGGTGTCTTTACTTATGTTCTTACATTTATTTCAGCAACTGTTATGTTCAGAAAATTACATAAAAAAGTGAATTTCCAACAAGCTTTTTGTTGATAAAAGACTAGCCTAAGAACTCATAATTAATACTTGTGAGTTAGGATGTTATTTTTGTTGGCTATAAACATAGGGTGATATTCCCGTATACTTTTATTTATCCAAGCAAAGTTTGAAAATGCTTGAGTAAGATCAATTCATATCTTTTCTTCAACACTATGTATCCATCTTCAATTTATTGCCAAATTTCAAATCTCTATGCCTGTATATATGTTTTCATCCTTATGCTCCAAAATGCATACTTATGTCCATGGAACTGTGGTATTCCATTTTTATACAAGTTGTTTCTCTCCAGGGATGATTTTAAGGATGGAAATTTATTTTAAAATGTAGAAACCTTGGCGAATCCTACTAATCCTTCATATACCAACTATAAATGTTTGACGATATTTTTATAAAAATATTCAAATTTCTAAGGATTTTATATAGTTTTTATAAAATTTTGGCGATTTTTAAGTTAAAATAATTTTATCCTATAGAATTTGGGCGAATCATTTTTAAAATAGCGAATCTCTTTTTTGGAAAAACCATGGAAAATTAGCCCATGAGCGAAATTTAGCCCCTAAAATCATCCATGTTTCTCTCCATGATCGACCTTTCAGTGGTTAAACTAATTTCTGAAGGAACCTACTCTGATACCAATTGTTGGATTACTGAGAGGGGGAGTGAATCAATAATAGAGAAATTTAATCCTTTTTAATTATATAATCCAAGTGTTATATCAATGTACCATTATCATCCAATAAATGCAGAGTAAATAAACAATGAAAAAATGAACAATCATACACATACATAGTACATTATTGTTTTATGTGGAAACCCAAAGTGGGAGAAAACCATAAAATTCTTTTTCTTATATGTCTTGAAGAATTACATTCATTGGAAGCACTGACTTCCTTTGTTTTCCAGCTGCAACTTGAAGGAGGCCCCAACCCCCTTGTTTCTCGGGCTATAACCTGAGGGAAGCTCTAACTCCCCTATTCTCTAGGTACAACCAGAAGGAGGCTACAACCCCCTATGTTCTCTGGCTACAACCGGAAGGTGGATACAACCACCTGTCCTTGCCCCATCCAACCACCCTGAATTAGAAGTAGAATGATGGAACCACTATATAAAACTATCACTGTTAGATATACCATTGTAAACCTATACCAATAAATCTGAACCATGCATCAACCATGCATCAACCTATACCTCAACTTGTAATCAGCTTTTACCATAAACAAGTGCATCAACATGTACCAAACAACATTTAATCAACTTGTACCATAAACAAGTGCATCCAACCATTTACCAAGTGTGTACCAATCATGTGTCAACTACTCATCAATGGTGACTCAACAATATGTACCAACATCATCAACTATACACCTCATGTATGTGCCAACTCATCAACTACTTGTCTCAACCATGTACCCAACATGTACCTTAACCAAAATCTCTCATCAATTTCATCATACAAATATGATTTGTAACTCTTTAACAGACCTGGTTTACATGATCACATACCTACAAACCTTCCTTAAATTTCACAACAAGAGACTAGCATTTTCATCAAACATTTCTTTAGTCTCACATGACTAGTTTGGGATTAGTCAACAACCCTAACTTGAAATAATCATAACTATGTACCTGTAATGAATAAAGATATGAAAATAGTACACAATGTTCTCCAGTTTGCTTTATGTAATTCCTCCAGGTGTCACTACTTGGAACCTCTCAGAAAAAGAGTTATAGCAAAAATGGCACACCTTGCTGAATTTTGGCTTATTCTAGAGAGCGCCCTTGTAGAGAGTGCTCCACACGAAATATTTGTTGAATTGATATGAAAATTTTACACATAATAATAAAGACTTTAATATAACCAAAAAAATTTGTATTACTGAATTTGGATCTGTTATGAAGAATTTATTACGTTTTTACCCGAAACACTTGTTTTAGACTAGTTTTAGGACTAGCTACAAATCCTATTTTTCATATAGTGTAACTCCAAAAATACAACGAAACACAAGATGAAACTTTTACCACAGATACTTGGATATGTTTCCTCAATTTCATATCAATTTCATGGTTTGAATCGGTCTAGAAAAAAATTTATTGCGAAAATGGTTAGATGGCCTGTAAATAACATACCTTAGAAATCATCATCAAAAGAATTTATCCTCCCTTGAATTCTGGCTTTCTTTTCTTCACCTTCCCTCTGAAATTCAGCTTAGATATCCTTTGATTACCTCATTCACCTATAGATATTAAATATGGTCAAGTTTGATATAAAATGAGAGAGCCTTGCCTCTTATTTATACTCTCCAAGTAACTTCCTTAAAAACATCTTCAAGGTAACTTTGCCCACTTTCCTTATTTTAGGGTTAACCCACTTCTAATTTCTCCATTAAATTTATTATTTAAGTAATTTATTTTGTATTCACTTTGAATTATAGTACACTCATCACTTCACTTTATTATTTACCTTCTAAAATCTCTTAAACCACTTTGACTAGTTTGACCTTTTGGGGCTTCTAGATGACATATGAGGGTCTTCCAACTTCGTAAGGCCATAACTCTCAAACCGTGAGGAGTTATGTGACGTTCCACATACCACCAAAAATGGAATGACATGTAATATATATATATATATATATATAGAACAGTATTACCTACAAATATATCAAAACTCATACCATTATCCATAAAATAAACTAGGGTCCATTACCCAAACCTGGGTTCTCCAACTTCTCATGGCCATAACTCTCTAACTGTGAAGATTTATGTGATGTTCCACTTACCACCAGAAATGGAATGACATGTAATATCCATATAGAATAATATTACCTTCAAATATATTAAAACTCATACGATTATACATGAAACAACCTTGGGTCCATTACCCAAACCTTTGTGCTATTGGAATTTGCTACCAAACATTCTTCAAGGGTTGGCATCAATGACAACCAACCTTAATAAAAAATACCAAGGTAATAGTTCCACATCCCTCAGTCATAAGTTTTCTCTTTCATAAAGACTTATGGGATAAGAGAGTAAATTGGGTAACCACGTTACAAGAATATGATTTAGAGATAAAACCTGCAAAAATTGTACGAGGTCAAGGTTTATGCAAGTTATTAACTGAAACCATTGATACTACATCTAAAAATGAGGATAAGGTAAATGTCACTGAAGATATACAACATGTGTGTGTTACTCTTTATATTCTTGATTCACAATATTCAAATTTAGTTTATTATCTTAATCATGGAACTACACCTTCTCATTTGGACTTTAAAAAGAAACTGTCAGACAATTGGCTTAGGTTGATGGATAGTTGGTATGGATTGTTGATTGTCATTGATTTCAGCCATTCTAGAGTGATTTTGTAGATTGATGTCAACCCTTATTGATTGATGTTAACCCTTGGAGAAAGTCCAATAGCGAATTTTGGTAGAACAAAGGTTTGGGTAATGGACCCAAGGTTGTTTCATGTATAATGGTATGATTTTTAATATATTTGAACATAAGACTATTCTATATGTATAATACATTTCATTCCATTTTCGGTGGTATGTGGAATGTAATATAACTCCTCACGGTTTGGGTAATGGACCCAAGTTTGTTTGATGGATAACGATATGAGTTTTGATATATTTTCATGTAATACTATTCTATATGGATAGTACATGTCATTCCATTTCCAGTGGTATGTGGAACGTCACATAACTCCTCACGGTTAGAGAGTTATGGCCATGTGAAGTTGGAGAACCCTCATGAGTCATCTAGAAGCCCCAAAAGGTCAAAGTAGTCAAAGTGGTTTAAGATATTTTTAGAAGGTAAATAATAAAGTGAATTTATGAGTGTACTATAATTCAAAGTGAATAAAAAATAAATTATTTAAATAATAAATTTAATGGATAAATTACTAAGTTGACAAGTGGTTAGAAGTGGGTTAGCCCTAAAATAAGAAAAGTGGTTTAAGATGGTTAGAAGGGAACCCCTTTAGGTAAAGTGAAGTGATGAGTGTACTATAAGTCAAAGTGGGTACAAAATAAATTGTTTCAATAATAAAGTTAATGGATAAATTACTAATTCGACAAGGGGTTAGAAGTTGGTTAACCCTAAAATAAGGAAAGTGGGATAAGATGATTAAAAGGTAACCCCTTGAGGAAGCTACATGAAATTATAAATAAGAGGAAATGATCTCTCATTTTAATCACACTTGAGCATATTGAATATCTACATGTGTCTAAGGTATCCAAAGGATATCTAAGCCAAATTTCCAAATTTCATAGATAAGGTGAAATAATGAAGGCCGAAATTCAAGGGAGGATAAATTTTCGCAATAATTTTTTTTCTAGAATGATTTAGACTGTGAAATTGATAGGACATTGAGAAAACATATCCAAGTAACTATGTGATGTAGGAAAATCTCCCTGCAGACAGGTAGATCACCTCTAGATCTTGACCTTAACCCTAGACAGAAAAGTGCTTAACATGGACACTGACTTCCTTTCAGATCTATCTAAACTAACACATGAGAAGGAAGGATGACAGAAGTACCTTTTTATGAACGTTTGTCCTTGCATGCTCCGATTTGCACTCCAATCCTTTGCTCCTCACTGAGTTCTATGGAAAAGACAAGATACAACTGCTTCCTACTCTATTGATGTTAGCTTGAAAACAGATCTATCAACTAGTGATAAGTTCACGTGACATT